>JAODAL010080602.1:0-12188 GCA_025379985.1 Phyllomedusa bahiana | reverse complement strand
ATTGAAAAAATTAAAAACCTGAACACTTTGAACAACCTATCTCCCTCAGGAGGTTGAGAAAACTATTTCTCACAAATGCAACAAACCCCCGGGCCTATGGCCACTAAGAATATTTCAAACTAGGACCAATATTTTGTCCCCCCATCTATCTAACTCTCAACATTTTTGGGGAAAGGCCCCCCCCGGATGAAATCTCTGTGCTCATACCCACATCCATAAGCCGGCAAACCAAGGACCAATGGTAAAATTAAGACCAATCTCTTTATTAAACTCGGATTTTAAAAAATTTTTTTCGAAAATTTAGCTAATAAATCAATGAAATACTGCCCAAAACCTTAGTAAACTGGACCGGGTGGGTTTTGTAAAGGGAAGACAACAAGAGGGGGAAAAAAAGGGGGGTCCTAAGTAAGAAATAGCGAAATCCCAAAAACCCCTTTTGCTTCCCTCATTAGACGGGAAAGGGCATTCGATGAATTAATTGGTCCAAAAGAAGAAGGTCCCTGAAAAAATTTGGGGCTTTCTGGCCTAATTTTTTCGCGGTTTCCCCTTTTTTATAAAACCTTCCTTGGGCTGGGGTTAGCTTCAGGTTTTTCTCTCAGCCCAAGTTTGTATTACAAAGGGAAACCCAGAAAAGGCTGCCCACTATCCCCCCTGAAAAGACCTTGGCAAACCCCTGGCCGAAATAGTTTTCATTTTTTTTCATAGTTTGAAAGGAAAAAAAAAGAAAACTCCTCTAGTTCGCCTTTTGTGCTAAGTGTTGTTCCCAAAGGGAAAGGGAAAAACCCCCAATGGGAGAAGCCAATTGTCCTCATTTTTGGGAAAAATTCCCTTGACCCAATTGGCAATCAAAAAATCCCTGGACAAGCCCCCTCCTGAATCCTAGTCCCCTAAAAATTTTTTATTATTACGCCCAAAATGCATCCAAAAAACCCTTTTTTAACTCGGTTATTGAATTCACCCTGACCATCCCTCTGGGAGAATTCCATACCACTCTCTTACAGTAAAGAAACCCTTTTTATGTTTTTAGAAACTTTGTTCCTCAAGAGTAAAGGAGCCCCCCCTTTTTCTAATACAGCCCCTTTAAAAAAAATCTTGGGAGAGATCCTATTTACCTTTTAGTATTTAAACATGTTTTTTTTTTTCCCCCCCGAAGCCTTCTTTTCTCTAAACTAAATAACCCAATCTTTCCAACTTTCGTGTACGTATCCACGCAGTCCTTTTATTATTTTTGTTGCCCGCCTTTGTACCTGTTCAAGTTCCACAATGTTTTTCCTGGCACTGGTGCCCAAAACTTACCAATATTCCAGGGTTGGCTAACCGTGACTTGTATAATGGGAAATAATGTTCTAACATGTGATTATCCCCCTTTTAAATGCACCCCAGATCCATTTGTTTTGGGCCTGCTGCTCCCGACACTGGCTGCTCAATTAATTTTACTGCCACCAGTTTCCCCAAAGTCCTTTCCATTCACTTTTACCCAGTTTTTTTCCATTTAACAGTAATCATGTAATGGATTTTTTTCCCCATGTCAAAACCCTTTTGCATTATCAGTGTTTTAAACCTCTTTGCCTTTTCCCCGCCCGGGCCCCAATTATCCAGATCCCTTGTAATAAAAATTTTATCCTCTATTTTGTTGATTACTTTACAGAGCTTGTACACTGCAAAGATCGATTTTCTACTGTTATTCCCGTGTAAGATCTTTAATGAAAATGTTAAAAAGAGGATGGGGCCCAAATACGAACCTTGTTGGGTACCCCACATAACAGCGACCCCGTCTGAGTATTTACCGTTAATTACCACCCTTTTTTTTCTATCAGTGACCATTTCTTACCCCTTCACACTTTTTTCCCCCAGTCCACTTTCTCATTTTTTTTCCCAAACCTTTTTTGTGGCACCGTATCAAATGCTTTAGAAAAACTAGATATATGACATCCAGTGCCTCACCCCGATCCAGCTAGCACGACTTCCTCATAAAAGCTGTGAGATTAGTCTGACAGGCCCATCCTTCAGAACCCATGCGAAAGGGCGTTATACATTTATTTTCAGTGAGAGCATTGCCGGTTAGATTTTAAAAAAAAGAACATAAAGTTAGCCTTTACTGATGACATCCTGATTATGTGTCAAAAACCTGAAACTTTTGTCCCGGCCTTGCTCGCTTGCGGGACGATTTGCATCGGTGTCATATTATAAATTGAATATTTCTAAATCGACCCTTTCTCCCGAAATTGCCCCCCCCCACTCTAAAAACCAAACTGTCTCAGATAGGCCTCGTTTGGGTCGGATTTTTTCATTTCGTATTTTGGGGTTAAGCTGTTTCCTGATGTGGTGCTACCATTGGTACAAATCTTAAAGATCTCCCCAAACACCCAACGGGAGAAATTAATAGGCTTAAAAAATTCCAGCTGCTTGGTTGGTGTATTAATTTAACAAAAATGGTTTGTCCCCAAAATTTTTATACATCTCGATATCACACCCTTTTTTTTTCCCAAAGAACTTTAACCCAACTTCAAAATCTACTTTTTTTGATTATATGGGGGCAAAAGCGTCCTAGAGTTCGGAAACAACACTATACAGAAGAACAAAGCAAGGAGGCCCTCCTGTCCCCTAACCTTGTTAATATAATATACCCATTTTTAAGAACCACTATCTCTTTATTGGCACAACCCGGACCCCAACATTGCGCCCCTTGAAAACCCCTTTATTCCTAAGGCTCCTTTTAGAGATTATTAAATTGGGATGTTATTTGGTTGGAAACCCCCGGAAAAAAGTTACCAACCCATCCCATTGATCAAAGCTTGGAACAAGTATATTGTGCAGACAGGCAAGGTCCGAAACAAGATCAAAATGCCCTCTCTCGATTCTCCACTGTTTTCCCCCAAAATTTTCCCTTTCATTTTTTGGACTAATGGGATCAGACTTTTGATGATTTTTTGACCGGCACCCTTCCCGATCCCCGAAACCCCAGTTTTTCTTATTTTGCAAGTCAACTTTTAACCCAATCATGAAGTGGCCATCTTTTTCCACTTCGCCCTCCTCTTTCACACATTCTGGGGAAATGTCCAACCCAAGGTCCTCTCGGCGCATACAAACTCTGTTTGAAGACCATCTAAAAAAAACCCAAAATATATTGTCCGATGGGAAAAGCCCCTGGGCCAACATTTGAATAGACCTTTTGGGTCACAAGCGCTAATATTACAGTTAAATACTCCAATTGCGCTAACCACTTAGAGCTCCTAGAAAATTCTTTTACGGGGGTATCCACTCCCACACAATTTTTCTCATATGACCCCTGAACATCTCATTTGTCGGAGGAATTGTGGAGGTAGGGGCTCTCTCCTTCACATGGGTGGCTGTCCGGAGTTGTTTCTCGTGCTAAAGAGAGAAAATTTTTGCAAAAACCTTTTTCAACAAAATTTGGCACTCTTCCTGAGCTAGCCTTTTGGACCTGAAATCCCATGCATTTCCCCTTTCCCATTCCATACGGGTTCTTCTACAGTTCTGATTGCCTCTCGTCTTGTCATTGGGCCAACGGGAAATCCACCCGACCACCGTCCATTGTAGAGGTCGTTAATAGATGAACATCTACCATTGTGAGACGAGCCTAATTGTTCCCCCCCTTAGAGTAGCCAAAATTAAAGGAAGGGGAGCCCTTGGATGGTTCTGTGCATTTTCCTATTAAAGGAGGGGTAACCCTTAGTGGAGGATTAACCAGAGTACTATCACTTTATCTTGCTTCTCTATAAATGTGAAAACGGACCCCCTGCGACCACTCCCCCGGGCCGCCGCGTCCGGCCCCCGCCCCGCGGGCGCCCCGCCCCACGTGGGGTTCGGGGCCCCCTTCGCACCCCCTCCCAGCGTCCACTTACCCAGCCACGCTCCTGCTCTGTGGGTCTCAGCCCCGGCTGTAGCTCCGCCCCTAGGGCTGCCCGGCCCCGGCTCTCTAAATTTAAAGGGGCAGTAAAACCGTAATTGGTTTTTCCCGGGCACTGCTCCTATTTAAGTCCGGCCCTTCCTCCACCCTTCCCGGGATCCTTGGTGTATATTCCATGGGAAAGTTTTCCAGAGCGTTCCTGTCTTGCCTTTCCCGTGACCGAATCCTTGCTTACTTTTTCCCCGCTAAAACCCTTTCCCGCCCCCCGACCCCCGGGCTTGTTACCGCTCGAACCAGAGCCCCCTGCCTATCTCCTGCCTGTCCCACCAAGCCGCCTCCCTTTCCTGTACCTTGCACCCCGGCCCCACTGCAGGCAAGCCCCGCCAGGGGGAATGCCCTGGGGGACTCCGCCGCGCAAGACCATCCCGCTTTGCGGCGGGCTCTGGTGAATCCCGGCCCACTTAGATCCACCCCCTGGGGGGGGGCTTACCCCATCGCCGCGGTGGTCCAGTGGATCCACTTCCAACCGTAAAGTGGACCCGGCCGGATCCCCCAAAGGGGGCCCGTTATCCAGCCGGGCGACCGTTGTTGCCAGCCATCCAGCACTCGGTCAACAGGCGCAAAAACCCTCACCCACTTTCCACCAAATGTTGCAAAACTCGCCCACCGTCCAGCACAGAAACCTTCGCCAGCCCCAGCGGTTGTTCCTGCCTCTAGGGTTCCGGCGACTCCGGGGGGGCCCCAAGCTTCCCCTGTCACTCCCGCCCAAGTAGACGGAAACCCAGACCTGCAGGGGGTTATCTCCCAATGCCTAGCACTGGGCTGTGACTGACCATTTCCCCGTCCGAAGTGCAAGGGGTTTTTCGGATCACCTCCCCCGGGAAGGCCCTGGCATGGGCTACCCCTCTTTGGGACAGAGACATCCTGTGACGGCGGTCTACAGTCATTTTCAGCGAGTTCCGCAACGTCTTCGGGGAACCAGCCCAGCATCCTCTGCGGAGATTTGCCCCCTAAACCCTACCCCCAGGGGGACCGGTCTGTGGAGACACGCTTACAGTTCCCCCCCCTGGCCCGGGAAATCTCATGGAACGAGGCCGCACTGTGTGCTACCTTTAAGAAAGGGCCTCAAGCCGAGTTAAGGACGTCTTGGCCGCTAGGACCCCCTTTCCCTCATGACCCGATTCGGTTAGCGACCCCATCGATTTGCTTCATTTAACGGGAGGTGGAGCTTCACAAGACTCAGCGCCCCGCCCCGCGGGGATTCCACACCAGGGTCGTGGGGGAGGCATTCCTATGCAACCCCCCTCCTCTCCACGCCTGTTGATCCTTGCAGGTCGTTCAGAGACTGGCATCACGTTCCAAGTTCCGGGGTTTCTGGACCCCCTCCGCCGGAAAATTCATCACCACTCTCGTGAAGCAATTCGGCTTCCCGTGGTAGCCCGGAGAGACCGCTTTTCATCTCTTCCTCGCGGGGAGTTGCTTTGCGACACCATCCAGTTTGCACCAACCATGTCCCCCCAGTGGGGGGGCTGCATAAAAAGAAGTCTCCCTTTTACGTCGACTCGCTCCTTCGGCGATCCTCCTCAACCCCCTGGCACGGCTCCACTCTCCACCTGGCTGGTCCGGAGAATGTTGTTGGGGTCCCCAAATTCGGGGGTCTGTTTGGTGGCCCTCGCCCGGTGCTTCCCTGTTCCGTCAACCCCCAGGAGCCATTGCCCGGGCTGCCGCCCGAATATTTGGAGACGCTGATGTCTTCTCGGGGAGCAAGTGAATCTTCCTCCGCAACCCCCCATATGATTGCCCAATCGACCTATGACGGGACCCCGCCCTCCCGAGGGCCGAGTCACCCTCCCCTTCTTCCTGAACTAAAGCCATGGGGAAAAACGGTACATCCAGGAAATCTCAGGAAGGGGGTTTATCCGCAAGTCCCGTCAGCAGGTGCGGGGGGTTTTTTTTCGTAAAAAAGAAGGACGGTACCTTTCGGCCCTGCATAGACTACCGGGGGGTTTTAACAAATCAGGTGAAGAACCCTACCCACTGCCGTTGATCACAACTGGTTCCCCGCCGCAGGGCGCCAAAATCTCTCTAAGTTTTGGGTCTGAGGGGCCCAACTTGGTCAAATCCGCAAGGGTGATGAGGGAAGCGGCCTTCAAAACCAGGACGGGCACTTTTTAGTACCTGGTGATGCCTTTGGACATGCAATGCTCCCCCGTCTTTCAGGAGCCGTTGAATGCGTCTTCAGGACCCCTCCCCACCTGCGTGGTGGTCACCTTGAGACATCCTGGGTTTCCCCCTGACCCCAGACCCACCGCAGCCAGTTCGCCAGGTACTAAGCGTCTCCGGAGCCACCTTAAAGCCCCGCTGGGAAGTGCCTCTTCCATCAGCAGCCTCCCGTTTCTGGGGGGGACGTCATCTCGGTCAAGGCCTCGGATGGATCCAGCGAAACTTTTTGCGGTGAGCATGGGCCCCGCCCCCGTCGGCTTGCGGGAACCGCGATTCCCTTTTTTTGCAACTACTACGCCAGTTCATCCCTCACTTCTCCACGTGGGGCCCCGATAGTGCCCCCACCAAGAAACAAGCCAATCCACCGCTGGCCATCGAGGCGGAGGAGGGGCTTTTCTATCTCAAGTCCACCTTCGCTACGGCTTCCATCCTTACGGTCCCGGGTTCCACGAGACCCCTTTACACTGGAGGGGGATGCCCCAAATTTTAGGCTGGGGCAGTTCTTATCAAAAGGGCCCCCGGGTAAACTGTAACGTGCGGCTTCTTCTCCAAGACATTCTCGCGGCCGAGAGGAACACACGATTGGCGACCCGGGGGCTAAGCCAAAAATTGGCCTTGGGGAAAGTGGGGTTATCTGCTGGAGGGGCCGTTTTCCCCTCCGTATTACCGGACCATAAAAACCTCCCAAAATCTTCAACGGCTCAGCGACTTAACCTCCCAGGGTAGGTGTCGTCTTCTTCTCCCGTTCGACTTTTTAAAACCACTTCAGGCAAGCTGAGAAGAATGTGAGAAACTGACGCCCCTCCCCCTTGCCTCCGACGGGTGGTAAGATACTTTCTCCCAAAAATATAATTCCTCCAACGCCTCATCTGCACGCCGGGGGTCTCCGGGAAGGGTTTCCCTGGGAAAGGGCTTTTTGCGTCCGCTCTCCGCAAAGTATTTTAAAATGGGGACATTTCTCATTGTGGAGGTCACCCCCCGGGGCCCAAGAACCTTCTGTCTGATACCCGGTTCTAGGGGCCAGAACTGGAAAAGGATGTTAAGGGCTTCATTTCGTCTTTTACTCCCCGTGCCCCCCAACAAGACGCCCCCTCACAAGCCCGGGAGGGCCCACTTAGCCTCATTTCCAAAAAGCAACCTTGTCCAACATTTCCCTGGCTTCTTACAACCTCCCTTCCGTCATCGGCAAAAACCGTTTTTTGGGTAAAACGGACCGATTCCCAAAATGGCCTTTGTTCCGGTGGCCCGGCCTGCCATCTGCTTCTCGTCTGGGAACTTTTCTTTTCCTTTATGTGTTTTCCGGGTGCATGGACTTCCCCAGCAAATGTCTCTGAGGGATCATTTTTTCTCCAAGTTTTGGCGAGCTTTGTGCAATCAACTTAGGTCAAGCCGACTTCTCTTCCCCCTATCACACGCAGACGAACGGCCTGGTGAAGGGTCAACCCTTTTGGGTTTCTACCTTCGCCACTTTTTCTCGGCACGCCAAGATAAGGGCCAATTTTTCTGCGTGGGCGGATTCTCCTATAACTCCCTTAGTCGGAGTCCGCGGGGTCCCCCCCCCTTTAGTGGCTATGGGCTGCATCCCCCCCCCACCTCCCCTCTGGCACCTCCCGAGGTCCCGGGAGCGACGCAAATCCAAGATTTGAAGGCCACTGGTCCCCCGACCCGTCATCGCTGCTCCGTGTTCCGAGCGATGAAAAAAAATCACGGGCAAGAGAAGAAACCCCCCCCCAGTCTTTTCCCCAGGTGACAAGGTTTTTGGGCTCTCGTCCGTTAGTGCTTAAAGATGCCCCTTACAAACTGGGGCCCCGGTTCCTGGGGGCCCTTTTAGGTCAACGGCCGCTTCCAACCCGGGTCTTACAAACTCCGCCCCTCCTGCGAGAGAATTTCCCAAATCATTTCATGTGTCCCCATTGAACCCTGGTCCTTAAACCTTCTCCCCGAAGGGTGTTCCCCCTCCCTTTTGGCTGATGCGCCCGATGTCTTTGAGGTCAAGGAGATTCGGGCATGAGAAGAACTAGGGGAAACGATACTTTCTGGTGACTGGAGGGATTTGGGCCAAGAAGGTCTTGGGGGCCGGGGGGAAAAATTCTGAACCCGCACCTCATCCCCAGGGGGCCTTTAAAATTTATAAGAGAAAGGGGGGCCCCCGGGGGGGGCACAAGGGGGGGGGGGACTGTAACGGAGCCCCTGCGACCTTGTCCCCGGGGGGCAGGCGCGTCCCTGCCCCCGTCCCAGCGGAGCCCCCCCCCGCCGTCGGGGTTTGGGGCCCCCCGTGTCGCAGCCCCTGCCAGGTTCCACTTCCCAGCCCCCGCTCCCGCTCGGGGCGGCTCTCACTCCCCCAGGGGGCGTGCCCGGCCCGGCTCTCTGAGATTTAAAGGGGCGTGCACCGGGGAATTGGTTTTTCCGGGGACTGCCCTATTTAATCCGGCCCTTCCCGCCAGCCCTTGCCGGACCTTGGGTATATTCCATGGTTTAAAAGGTTCCAGAGCGTTCCTTCTTGCCCTTTTCCCCTGTACCGAATCCTTTCTTGGGGTTACCGGCTACGAACCTTTCCCGCCCCGCCCCCACCTCCCGGGTTGCTACCCTACGAACCGAGCCGCCTTCCGATCTCCGCCCCGTCCACGACCCGAGCCTGCCTGCCGTTCTGTACCTTGCCCCCTGGCCGCCACGGCAGGCAAGCCCCGCCAGTGGTAGGGCCCTTTGGTGGTTTTTCCCGCCCAGCAAGACCACCCCTTTGCGCGGGCTTTTGGTAATACCGGGACCCACTTAGACCCACCCCCTGGGTGGGTTAAAACGCCATCGCCCGGGTGGTTTTCCAGTGGATCCACTTCCAACCATAACAAATGACCCTGCTTATATTAGTACTGTTTCTCCCCTCTTAAAAAATAAAACTCGACTTTATTTTTATTCCCCACTTTTTTCTCCCCCTTTCCACCCTTTCCCTGAAAAATTACACATGTTCGGTTTATAAAATACTCTTCGATTCTGGACCGTTTTCTTTTGGGTTATCCCTCGCTTTTTTGTTTTCCCCCCTGTTCAATGCTTTTCAATTTGTATTTTTGGGTGCTTTGCCTTTTTTTTGCAAAAAACTTTTTTTTCTAAAAAAAAAAAAAAAAAGAAAACACGCAATTTGTAACCGCTACAAAGTAGTATTTTCCTCTGCTCAATTTTTTTCAAAAATTTAATCCAGGGGTTTAAAATTAAAGCTTTTGTTCGGCTTTTGTGACTCCAAGAAACCGCTTTTTACCGCCAAAAAAAAAAAATTTTTTGTACAAAATTTCACAAACAAAGGGTTAATTACAATTTTTTCTCTTGTTGTGTAGCGTAAAAACACGCAATTTAACACGCTACAAAGCTGTAGTTTCCTGCTGCTCAATCTTTTGCGAAAATTTTTACACCAGGGGTTTAATTAACTTGTTTTTTTTCTGCTTTTTTGTGCTCCAAAAAAACCGTCTTTTTCACCCCAAAAAAATACAATTTCCCCCGTACATAATTCACAACGAAGGAAATTTAAATTTTTTCTTTGCTGTGTACGTAGAAAACACGAAATTTAACACGTACAAAGCTGTAGTTTCCTGCGCTCAATTCTTTTGGCAATTTACATCCAGGGGTTAATTAAGCGTTGTTCTGCTGCTGTTGTGACTCCAAGAAGCCGTCTTTTTTCACCGCCAAAAAATAAATTTTTCCTGTAGCATAATTCACAAGCAAAGGGTTTAAATTTTAAAATTTTTCTCTTGTTGTGTAGCGTAGAAAACACGCAATTGTAACACGCTACAAAGCTAGTAGTTCCGGCTGCTTAATTCTTTGCGCAATTTACATCCAGGGGTTAATTAAGCTGTTTTTTGTGTGTGGTGACAAAAATAGACCGTTCTTTTTCATCGCCAAAAAATAAAATTTTCCTGTAGCATAATTCACAAGCAAAGGGTTTAAATTACAATTTTTTCTTGTGTGTAGCGTAGAAAAACACGCAATTGTAACACGCTACAAAGCTAGTAGTTTCCGGCTGCTCAATATTTTGCGCAATTTACATCCAGGGGTTAATTAAAGCTTGTTCTGCTGTTTATACTCAGTAAAAGAAACTTTGTTTTTTCACCCCCAAACAAAGAAATTCTGTAGCATAATTCATATCCGAAGGTTAATTAACCCTGTTTTGTGCTTTTATATTCAGATAAAATACACAGAGTTTTTAACGGCACATACAAGTCAATTTTTCCTTCCCATTGTGGAGCGCAATTTATATCCAAGGGTAACCCAAGCTTCTTAGTGGTTCATTTGGCGTCAAATACAGGTGTGTATTATCATATACAGGATATCTTCATCAAACAGTGTCTGTACATTTTAGAACAAACAGTATGTCAGACAAAGAGGTGGCAGGCTCTTCGCCTGCGAGTGGCAGAGGCACAAACATTCCTGTAGCAGGTCGCAGCACAGCAAGGGGACGTCGCAGCAGGGGTCACTCGGTGAGGCCAAAACTGCCGCTGTCACTAGCGGCCGTGTACTGACTAGCAAACCAATGGTTCTTGATTGGTTGACTAGGTCCCTCCACTTCCTCCCAGATGACACTGACAACCCCCGCCAAGAGTCGGGGGAAAAGTCAGACACAACCCTTAGTTGGCATGGCCCGGGAGGGGTCAGCGGCCCTCAACCTGTCCTCAACCCGCCTCTGTCCCATCCGGTTCCCTCCGCCAGAGATCTACTATGTGGTCTGGCTCAGCGCCACTATATAGCGAGGATGAACAATTTGAGGAGGGCAGTCAGCAGCTACTTGGCAGCGAAGAAATGGGGCCAATATCCCCTGCTTCTTGCAGTAGGCGGCAAAGTATAGATGTTGACAGTGGCATGGGAGGTCATGTTGTGAGGGGTCAGCCGCTGCATACCAAGACCGGTGATGAGGACAGCGTGACAATGAAACACAAAATAGAGATGATGTAGCCGACCGCACTTGGGAGCCGGGTGAGGCAAGGGCTTCATCATCGTCAGAAGAAGAGGGCGTCAGGCAGCGTCAGGCAGCGGGGCAGCCAGCAAGTGGGTCGTGTGGCCGTGGGTCAGCGGGTAGCAGCAGTTGAGGTCGGGAGCCAAGCGGCCCCCGGGTAAAAAACCCACTTCCGGCCCCCAAAGTCGGCACAGGGGCCCCCGAGGCAGCGGGGGGCAGTAGTCACTCAGTCGGGACTTGGCGGGGAAAATCCCATACTCGGGGGGTATGGCAGTTCTTTGCTAAGCCCGAGGAGCCGAATATTGGGGACATGTAGAATCTTAAGCAAAATGAAGCTGGCCAGGGGGCTAACGTTGGGACCCCCGGCCCGCTCAACACATGCAGCATCACCCTCCGGGGCCCCGGGAGAAACGTGGCTCAGTGTGGGGGTCCATCCGCCACCGCGCAACACAAAACACACGCCCAGTGGCAAAACCTGCCATTCAGCCCGTCAAGGCCCACCACCCTGCAAAGGGGGGCGTTTTCTCTTTGACATCATCCCCGGTCCAGATGCTCCTGCCCTCCTACTCATGGCGCCAGCAGTTGTTTTAGCGAGGCGATTGCAAAAAGACAACAGTTGCTTTCCCAACCATCCTAAGGTGCAGCAGTGACCGTGCCCTGTCCAAGTTGTTGGTACTTGCGTCCCCCCTTTCCAAAGTGACTTGCACCATTCGAGAACTAAAAAGGCTTGTAAAGAAACCCAGGGATGTTCCCAGCCGTAATTTTTTTCCAAAAAGGCATCCAGCACTTCATAAATTGTAGAACAAAGGTGGCCAATCTTGACTTATCGGTTTTTTTCCAAGGTGCACGGCACGCGGACATCTGGAGCGTAATACGGTCAGGGCCAGTCATATCCTTTACGGCCCACTGGTGAATTTGCTTCCTGCCCAGGCACAAACCCAAAAACTTGGACAGGAGACGCCGCTTTCTCCTCCAGGTCAAACTGCGGCTCCTGCGCCAAAGTCCGCCTCCTCCTCCTCCCCCACCCCACCATCCGCCTCCACAAGTACTGCTCCACATTTCCAATGTGTAGGGGACAGCGGGGATCATCAGTTCGCCCCGGCTTGCCCGGCGAACCCAAGTCACACAGGGGGGGGGGAACTGCCCGCGCGCAGCAAG
>JAODAL010080601.1:0-12188 GCA_025379985.1 Phyllomedusa bahiana | reverse complement strand
GGGGGAAAGGGTTAAAATAATTTTACAATTTTAAAATTTTGTTTTTTCTTTTTAAAAAAAACCGTTTTTTTTAAAACCCTAAAACTTTTTTTTGGGGCTAAATTTTCTTTTGCGCAAATTTAATCGGGGGTTTTAATTTTTAAGCTTTGTTTTTTGCGGGGTGTGTGACAAAAATAAACCGTTTTTTTTTTAAGCCAAATATAAAAATTTTTTTGGTAGCCTTATTCACAAGCAAAGGTTAATTTACAATTTTATCTCTTGTTGTGTGGAGCTAGAAAATTACTGCCATTGTAACACGCTACATAAGTACTAGTTGTGGTGCTCAATTCTATTGCGGCATTTACATACAGGGTTAATTTAAGCGTTGTTATGCTGGTGTGCTGACAAAAATAACCGTCTTTTTCACACGCTAATATATATACTTTTTTTTAGGTAGCCTAATTCACAAGCAAGGTTAAATTACAATTTTTTCTCCTTGTATTGTGTGGCGTAGAAGAAAATACGCCATTGTAAACACGCTACAAGCTACTAGCTTTGTGGTGGCTCATATTCTATTGCGCATTTACATCCAGGGGTTATATTAAGCGTTGTTTTGCTGGTGTGCTGACAAAAATAAAACGTTCTTTTTCAACGCCAAATTTTATATTTTTTTTGGTAGCCTATTCACAAGCCAAAGGTGAATTACATTTTATCTCTTTTGTGTGTGGCGTAGAAAATACACCATTGTAACACGCTACAAAGTAATAGTTTGTGGTGGCTCACATTCTCCCATGCGCCATTTACATCCAGGGTTATTTAAAGCGTTGTTTTGTGGTGGGGCTGACAAATATAAACGTCTTTTTCAACGCCAATATAGATTTTTTTTTTGGTAGCCTAATTCCACAAAGGCAAAGTTAATTTACAATTTTATCTCTTGGTTGTGTGCGTAAGAAAGAAAATACGACATTGTAACTCGCTACCGAAAGCTAATAGTTTTGGTGGCTCAATTCTAATTTGCGCAAATTTACATCCAGGGGTTATTTAAGCGTTGTTTTGCTGGTGTGCTGACAAAAATAAAGTCTTTTTCAACGCCAAATATACTATATTTTTTTTGGTAGCCTAATTCAAAGCAAAGTTAATTACATTTTTATTCTCTTGTTGGGTGTGGCGAGAAAATACACCACATTGATAACACGCTACAAAGCTACTACGTTTGTGGTGGCTCAATTTCTATTGCGCAATTTACATCCATGGGGTTAATTAAGCGTTGTTTTGCTGGATGTGCTGATAAAAAAATAAAACCGTTCTTTTTCAACGCCAAAATTTATATTTTTTTTTTTTGGTAGCCTAATTACAACGCAAAGGTTAATTACAATTTTATCTTGCTTGTTGTGTGGCGAGAAATACGCCATTGTAACACGCTACAAAGCCTAATAGTTGGTGGTGGCTCAATTCTTTTGCGCAATTTACATCCAGGGGTTAAATTAGCGTTGTTTTGCTGGTGTGCTGACAAAAATTAACCGTCTTTTTCAACGCCAAATTTATATTTTTTTTTTGGTAGCCTAATTCACAAGCAAAGGTTAATTACAATTTTATCTCTTGTGTGCGTAGAAAATTCGCCATTGTAACACGCTACAAAGCTACTAGTTATGGTTGGCTCAATTCTATTGCGCAATTTACAATCCAGGGGTTAATTAAGCGTTTGGTTTGCTGGTGTGCTGACAAAAATAAACCGTCTTTTCAACGCCCACAAATATATATTTTTTTTTCTTTGGTAGACTATTAACAAGCAAAAAGGTTAATTTACAATTTATCTTTGTTTGGTGTGGCGTACAGAAATTTACACCATTGTAACACGCTACAATGCTACTAGTTTGTGGTGGCTCATTCTATTGCGCAATTTACATCCCAGGGGTTAAGCGTTTGTTATGCTGGGTGTGCTGACAAAAATAAAACCCGTCCTTTTTCAACGCCCAAAATATATATATTTTTTTTGGTAGCCCTAATTCACAAGCAAAGGTTAATTACAATTTTATTCTTGTTTGTGTGGCGTAGAAAAATACGCCATTGTAAACGCTACAAAAGCATATACTAGTTTGTTGGTGGACTCATTTCTATTGCGCAATTTACATCCAGGCGTTAATTAAGCGTTGTTTTGCTGGTTGTGCTTGTCAAAATAAACCGTCTTTTTCACGCCAAATATATATATTTTTTTTGGTTAGCCTAATTCACAAGCAAAGGTTAATTACAATTTTATCTCTTGTTGTGTGGCGTTAGAGAAAATACACATTGTAACACGCTAACAAAGCTACTTGTTGTGGTGGCTCAATTCTATTGCGCAATTTACATCCAGGGGTTAATTAAGCGTTGTTTCTGCTGGTGTGTGACAAAAATAAAAATACCGTCTTTTCATACGGCCAAAATATATATATTTTTTTTTGGTAGCCGTAAATTCACAAGCAAAAGTTAATTACAATTTAATCTTTGTTGTGTGGCGTAGAAAATACTACCATTGTAAACACGCTTACAAGCTGACTAGTTTGTGGTGCTCAATTCTTGTGCGCATTTACATTCCAGGGGTTAATTAAGCGTTGTTTGATGGTGTGCATACAAAAATAAACGTTCTTTTTCAACGCCAAAATATATATTTTTTTTTGGTAGCCTAATTCACAAGCAAAAGTTAATTACAATTTAATCTCTTGTTTGTGTGGCGTAGAAAATACACATTGTAACACGCTACAAACGCTACTAGTTTGTGGTGGGCTCATTTCTATTGGCAATTTACATCCAGGGGTTATTAAGCGTTGTTTGCTGCTGTGCTGACAAAAATAAACCGTCTTTTTCAACACCGAATTATTTACATTTTATACTCATGTAGCCATAATTCACAAGCGGAAGGTTAAGTAAGCGGTTTGTGACTTTTACATTTAGTAAACACACGAGAGCTTGTAAACGGACACATAAAGTAAATCTTTTCCTGGCCATTTGTGGAGCGCAATTTATACCCAAGGGTTACCCAAGCTTGTTACTGTGTTCATTTGGATGTCAAAAAACGAAGGGTGTTATATTTATCATATACAAGATAGCCTTCATCAAACAGTGTCTGTACCATTTTAGACACAAACAGTATGTCAGGACAGAGAGGGTGGCAGGCTTCTGCAAAAGACGTGTGCAGTGGCACAAACATTTCTGAAAGGGCCCAGGTCGCGAGCACAGCAGGGGGACGTCGCCAGAGGGTCACACGGTGGAGGCCACAACTGCCGCTGTCATCTAGGCGGCCGTGTGTTGTTCAGCAACCCAAGGGTTCTTGATTGGTTGACTAGGTCATCTTTCCTACCAGATGACACTCTGACAACCCCAGCCCAAGGAGTGGTGGGAACCTCAGTCACAACACTCTTAGTTGGGCATGGCCCGGGGGATGACGCGGGGGTCAGCGGCCTCACCTGTCTCAGCCCGCCTCTGTCCCATCCAGTTCCATCGCCAGGGATTCTACTATATGGTCTGGGCTCAGGACCACTATTATGCGAGGAATGAACAATTTGAGGAGGGCAGTCAGGCAGCTTACTTGGCAGGCGAAGAAATGGGGCCAATATCCCAGCTTCTTGCAGTAGGCAGGCCGGCAAAGTATAGATGTGGATGAGTGGCATGGGAGGGCATTGTGTGAGAGGTCAGCCTCGGCTTACCAAGGACCGGTGATGAGCGACAGTTAGTTGACGATGAAAACAACAAATATGATGATGATGTAGCCGAACGCTCTTGGGAGCGGGTGAAGCTAGGGCTTATCATCGTCAGGAGAAGAGGGGTCGCATGCGCTCAGGCAGCGGCGGCAGCCAGCAGTGGGTGGGTTGTGTGGCGTGAGTTAGGCAGGGTAGCAGCAGTGTGAGGTCGGGGAGCCAATGCGGCCAAGGGGTAGAGAAAACCCGCTTCGCAGGTCTAAGGACAGTAGCGGCACAGGGGCCTCAGCGATCTGAGGCCTGAGGGCGCGGCGGCAAGTAGTCAATCAGTTGCGGAGCTTGTTGGCGGGTAAAATCAGCTACTCGGCGGAACTGTGGCAGTTCTTTGCTAAGACACCGGAGGAAGCCGAATATGGGGTATAATGTAAGAATCTGTGGGCAGAATAGTGAAGCGTGGCCTGGGAGCATAACGTTGGCACAGGCCTGCTGTACACAGGCAGCGTCACCATCCGGTCGGCCTTGGGAGAAACGTTGGCTCAGATGTGGTGGTCCATCCTGCCGCTGCGAGGCAGCAAGCAGGCGGCCAGAAAATGGCATCGAATGCCATTTCAGCCAGTCAAGCATTCCACCACTCTGCAGAAGAGTGTTTCTCTTTGACATCCTCTCCCGGTCCAGATTGCTCCTGCTCCTCGCTACTCATGGCCGCCAGCTGCAGTCGTCAGAGGGGCGATTGTTAAGAGACAAACAGTATGCGTCCCAAACCATCCTAAGGTGCAGCCGCTGACAGTGCTCCCTGTCCAGTTGTTGGTACTGCAGTTACCCTCCCTTTTCCCAACTGGTGGACTCTGCACCATTCAGAGAAACTAATGGCTTGATGCCGAGCCGAGGATGGAGAGTTCACAAGCCGTAATTTATTGATTCCCAAAAAGGGCGAGAGTAACAGGGACCCCCCCCCCAACTTATAAAATATGTAGATACTGGAAATGGGTCAGTCCTTGAGCTGTATCGGTTTGTTTTCCATAGAGGTACACCGGCAGCGCGGACGTCTGGAGCTGTTATACTGACGGTCAGGGCCAGTACATGTTCTTTACGGCCCACTGGGTGAATGTGCCTTCCTGCCTCAGGCTCACCAACAACTTGGACAGAGACGCCGTTTCTCCTCCACGTTGTCAAACTGCTGGCTCCTGCGCCAATGTCGGCCTCCTCCTACTCCACAACCACCACCATTCAGCCTCCACAAGTAGTGCTCCATCTACCACATTGTTGTAGGGCACAGCGGTGTCTCGCAGTTCTAAACCTAGCTTGCCTCGGCGAACGAAGTCCACAGGGGAGGAACTGCTCCCGCCGTCATGCTGCAAGAAATCGATGTGTGGCTCTCTCCGGCCGCCCCAACTGCAAATCGGAACCTTGGTGACGGACAATTGGGACGGAACATGGTGTCCAGCGCTTGAACCGAAGAGGGATGGTCCATGCGCCACCTGCATGGCGGCACGTGTTCAATCTGGTTTTTAAAAAGGTTTCCTGAAGTCTTCCACCGATCTTCAGAAATCATTCTGAAAATGGCCAGGAAAATGTGCATGCACTTTTTCCATTCGTACAAAGCCAGGAACACCTCCTCGTAGTTGCAGCGCAGAACGGCCTCCCCTCAACCACGCTCCTGATATGCGATGTTGTCCACCAGCTGGTATTCCAGCCTGCTGATGTTGGACCGCTGTATGAACAGAGAAAGGCCATTAAACGATTTTTGATGATCCAGGGCAGACGAAGTACTCCCCTGTGTAACTTTGATGTAAGCCAGTGGCAGCTCATGCGCTGACACCTGCCCGTTTGTTGAGGCACAATTCGAGGAGGCCACGTTATTTGTCAGTCGCCAGGGACTACGGGATGAATAACGTATTCCTACCTGCTTCATGTCTGGAACAGATGCATGAAAAAATCTGTCTGGGCAGGGCCTGGAGATGTGGCGACTACATCTCGTGGCCACATGAGTCGGTGGGGAATGAAAATGGAGGAGGAGGGGATGGAGGAGACATTGGGCAGAAGCCTTGTCTGGTTGAAATGAGTGGATTTTCTACCAGGTGACAGAGAGGGGAGCAAGGAGCAGATGCGAGGAGGTGGATGGAGATGAGGAAGACGAGGGCAGATGACTCCCAAGCACCGTGGGGCTGTATACCAGTGGAAATGGACCAGGCAGGGAGCCCCTCGGAGTCACTTGTGCAGATGTCCCGCCAGCTATGACTGTTTTGCCTGGCTTAGTGACCACGCCGAATAGTCCAGCATCCGGCAGGGGATTGACTTCTGGCTATCCCCCTATTTGGACCCTCGCTTTACGGTCAAAAATGGGGAGCCTTTTCCCAAGCTATTGAGAGGGAGACAAATCAAATACTATAGGGAAATCCTCCGTAATCAGTTGGCGCTGCCTATGTGCGGCATCGTTCCCTCCTTGAAAGGTCAGACCGGGTGGTTCCTCAGCGCTCACTGTACTACTGCCGCGGGGCTGCTGGGGAAAGGTGGGGGGTTAGGCGCTAGTACCAGCTCCATCAGCAGGAACCTAAGTTGGAGTCACTAATGAGCTGCTTCCTTCACACGCCTGAGTGAGGAGGGCAGTCCACCAGCTGCCAGCAAAGCAGCTGAAGGACATGGAGCATTCCTCTGAACCAAACAGGTCTGTGGTACTTGGACAGCACTTCTGCCACCCCAGTTAGAAGATCCGCTGGATATGGGCAGCCAAAAACTGGATGTGTGGCCGCAACTTGGCCGAGGTTTGCTGTGGAGAAGCTGGTCCTGCCCGGCCAGTTAGGGTGGCATCAGAGCGGGGTTGTTCAGTCGGCGGGGGGCCATCGTTACCCCAAGGAGTACCGCTTGTACACGGGAAATTGTTGAACGAACTGACCTTTTGTCAAGTTGGAATCAGGCGTGGATCGGCCAGCGATTTACACACACCAATGCCCTTAGGCGTCAGTCTGGGTTCAAACTACCTGCCTCAGCCACTATTCTGATGCCGCCACCCGGCCTGATGCCACACATCTGCTGATAGTTTCTCCATTGCCTACACCGTCTTTACCAGGGACTGGTATTGCCACCACCACAACACTCTGTCATTGTGACACTCTATGTGCTCATGCTGCCTGCTGCTGTGTGCCGTGACATCACACTGTTGTCATTGTGCACTCTGGGTCCTGGTACTGTTTTGCGACCTCCAGAATGTCATTTGTGCCACTCTCTGACTCATGCTGTTGCTCCTGTCTCACTCCAACTCTCTGTCATCTGTGCCACTGCCTGACCTCATGCTGCTGCCGCCGTGACTCCGCTCTCAGTCATTGTGCGCTCTTGTGGCCTAATACGATTTTTCCAACCTTGCAGAATGTCATTGTGTGCCACTCTCTGACTCATGCTGCTGCTGTGACTCCTGTCGTGCCCTCCACACTGTGTCATTGTGCATCTGTCTGACCTCTGCTGCTGTGTGGCCTGCTGCCGTTGCCTCCACACTGGGCCTACTCCTGTTTTTGCCACCTCAGAATTTGTCATTTGTGCCACCTGTCTGAACTCATGAAATGTGATGTGGCTGCTTGCCGTGCCCTTCCACCACTGTTCATTGTGCACTGTTACTGGACCTTATGCTGCGCTGTTGCTGCCTGCAGTGCCTCACACTGTGTCATTGTACCACTCTTTGGCCTACTCCTTTTTTGCAGCTCCAGAATTTGTCATTGTTGCACTGCTGACCCTCATGATGCTGCAACCGTGTACATACATCTCAGTTGTCATTGTGCCAATCTGCGGGCCTGGTACTGTTTTGCACACTGCCAGAAATGTCATTGTGCCACTGTCTGACCTCATGCTGCTGTGGCTGCCGCCGTCACCTCACACACTCTGTCATAATGTTGCCACGCTGAGCTCTCAGTTTGTTTTTTTCCAGCTTTTTCTGCCATGACCTTTATCAGGCTTTCGTTCCTGCTTCAGTTTTTGGTCAGTTTTGCCCCCTTAAGTGCCCAGGGAATTTTATAGTGAGCGATTCTAAGAGCGGCGGCAGTCATGTGAGTTGTCATACTAAAACACACATTGTATGAAGACCAAACCAAGATTCCCTCTGCATATTTTACAGCATGGCACAAACGTTATACCAGCACCCTGCACTGCTAGGCTCTGTGCAGCCTGGAAAAATAGATGCTTTTTAACGCGGACTTCGTGCCGAAGTAATTCGGAACGAAAACGAATTTTGTCGGAAAATTCGGCGAAGTGACCACGAATCGATTTATGAGAATGTACGCACATCTCTAATGATAACCAATTACTTCAAATCGTCAGAAAATAAATTCTTGGACTTGATCTAAAAAGGGTCCTTCAAATGCGAGGTGGTACCAGTCGAGGTGGGCAATGTAGATTTATGGTAAAGCGGGCATTTTGTATCTTTTACAACAGGCAAAAGTTATACAATTAAATGATACTTTTAAGAAACTGTCATACCACACATTTTGTGTACCTTATTTTGGTTGTGATCGCTGTAAGGTGCAGGTACTCATAGGGTGCACCACCAGATGTTCAAATATCTGAGTGATAGGGAAACCATCTATTGACGCTACTCATTCCAGGCCTCCGTAATATTTCAGGGTGTCCAAACATTCGTGATGTACATCCAAGGTCGACTTAAACTCATCTTAGGGTAATAGCCATAGAACACGTTAGTAAACCATTACGCGGGGGAGATTGGGTGAGAGCGTTTGATGAAACAGGGAGGCTTTATGGATATTAGTATTGGACAACCAGATTCCCCAATGGCCCTGAACTATAAAGTGATTTACTTTATTTATATTAATTTTTATATGATAGATACCATCTTTGGTTTTATGCAGTAATACATTGTATTCATGTTTTCAGATATCAGTCCATAATAGTCTAGTTTTACTTGCAACTGTTTTTTGCATAGATTTTTTGCATACCATTTTTTGCATACATTTTTTCTCTCGAGTTTCAGTGGTATATAGAGAGTTAAAATATTCCCCCAGGGGGGTGGAAACAAGTAATTGGTTTGGTGGGTGGATATATTATGAAGTATAGTGGCCCTTTGTTTAATATGTTACGACTAAGATGAAGGATAAGCTGAAACGTGTCAAATTTGTGGTGTTTTGGATGTTTTTACCATGAATTTTATAGTTCATTTTATTCAATTAAAGAGTGAATCTTCTTCATTTTTCTAACATCCTGCATTGCTACGAGTGCTGGATTACAACAGTTTTACTTGTATTCCCCATTTCAGCCTTACAGCGGTGATGATTTCCATTGACCGTGCCCCTTGAAATCTGTGAAGGATTCAGTACATTGTTTTCCGAAGTATCTGGTTGAGCTGTGTGTTCACACTTTTTTCTATCACATATAGCGACGGCTGTAGGCAGGTATAGGGCTGGCTGTAGGCAGGTATGGGCCAGGCAGTAGGCATGTATAACGGCAGGCTTTAGGCAGCTGTCGCAGGTATAGGCAGCTTGTAGGGCCGGCTGTAGCACAGGTATAGTGCCGGCTGTAGGAAGGTATAGGCAGCTGTAGGAAGGGTTTAGAAAGGGGTTATAGGGCAGGCTGTAGGCAGGTATAGGCAGTTTAAAAAATAAAAAAACTATCACCTAGACTCCCTGCTGCACCTCGTCTCCCTTCGCCGGCCCTCCCGCGCGCTGTCACTGGTCTTCCCGGCACAGGCAGGGGACGTCATCAGGAACCGCGCACGCAGCGGATGCACACGCTGCCTGTTGCCGGGACTCTGGACAGCCCGAGTCTGTTTACGGCCGCTGAGACCACTGGCGGAGCACGGAGCGCTCGCTCTGTGTCTCGCAGTGGTTATCCATTCAACCTATATGCGCTCGGAGGAGTCGCATATAGGTGATGGGATCGCGGACAGTGCCCCGGACCAGCGCAGCGCTGGACACTGTCGCGCTCACTGGGCCTTAGTTATATGCGCTCCCTGAGGAGCCGCATATAAAGAAGCTGTTCCCTGTAAGCACTCGGCCATCGCTGCGCCGTGAGTGCGAACAGTTGACTCGAGTATAAGCCGAGGGGAGATTTTTCAGCACATTTTTTGTGCTGAAAAACTCGACTTATAACTCGTAGTATATACCGCGTATGTGTATTTCGGGCCAAAGCGGGTAAACCAGGTTAAGTTGTGAGCTGCCTGTGCTGTAACGCAAGCGCACCTGTGAACGACACCAAAAACGTGATTGTTCCTTTTTGGGTTATTACAGTATTAAAAGTAAAGGGTGTTCAGCCTTTCCGAAACCCCCCAGGTAGGTAAACTTATCGGATATCCAGAGGATACACTCCTGGCGGTGCGCTGTGCAGCACGGGGTCTTGGGCACGGTTTGTACACAAGTTTTTTGGGGGTTTTTGTTCACCATACTTTCCTAAAAAGTTCAGTAAATCAAACTGTTGTTGAACTGGTGTTGGAGTCGTTTTCTTTGGTCTGTGACTTCACTGTGGTCCGGGGAAGCCTACCTCGGTACACAGCTTACACTCCCACATGGTTGAACAGGGAGAACAACAGTGGGAGAAATATAGGTGGAGTATGGCATTAACATAGACAGCGCAGAAGCATGGCTGTAATGATAAATCCAAGGGCTGTCAAGCAAGGGAGAGAATGTCATTTCCATTATTCAATACTGGTTCTTCCTTTATCATTGGAGCTAGGATACATTTAGTTTTTAAGTCAATGGCCATAGGAGGTTAGTGTAAACTGTGTCACACGGCTATATTACTGACTGTCCTTAGAAGCTTGGCTTCAAAAGGATATAAGCAATGTCGTACTTTATGTAAGTTTACGTCTTTGGTACAGGTTATTTTTAAAAAATTTTCTTTGGAGATCTCTGGCAGCCCAGGGCGCCCTTTTTCGAGGCCCATGGACCACCAATTGAAACCCTCTGCTTTTTCCCTTTGTAAGAGACCTGATAATTAGATGGGGTTTATCTGAAGGGTGTAGCTTCCTCCATAGGAAAGTGTTGGCCTCAGCAAGTTTTTTTTCCCAAAATTTTTGGTGCAAAAAAAAAAGCTAAGGTAATTTTAAAAACAGCGGGACCCACTCTGATAAAGTGGTGCATTTTTAGGCTGCCTGTCTAAGTTAGTTAAATGGCTAGCTTTTAACACACTATTAGAGGGGCCCCGTTGGATAGTTTTAAAGTATGACTGCACAAACAAAGGTACTGTTGTTAATGCCCCTACTTCGAGGATGAAAGGGTGTAAGTGGGGGCATAACCCCCTAAGATTGACATGTGAAGGGGTGTAGGGTTGCTGAAAACCCCTTTTCTGGTTAGAATAGGAAGAACAGCTCTAGTGCAGGAACTTTGCTTTTAAAAACCCTTACGGGCTGTAGCAGAAATATGGTGCAATTAGGCTTAAAAAACAATAAGGGGCTCGTTGAAATGGGGGATGATTGCTAAAGTGAAAAAAGGATAAAAACTCAAAAGCCGTATAGAAATAGTGTTAGGAGGGTATAAAAGGGGGACGGGTAAAATTTTAGATTAATAACTCCTTCCAAAAACTTAAGGAAAGAAAAAGAAGAGGAAAGATACGTTCCCTTGGGGTTGAATACAGTAAAGTTCAAAAATGTCGTCTTTATAAAATCAAGGGAAGTTTTAGCAAAAATTAATTACAATTTTCATTTTGAAAAGATGGTTTGCTGTACCACCGCCAAAAGCAGTGAACTCAGGGAGACCCCCCTTGGTGTGGTGGGATGAGGGTATCTCAGTGCAGGGTGCTCACTATGGGGCCTATTTGAGAAATATATTGCATAGTAAAGGGCACACACAATTGTGTATTATTTTAGTGATCCCCGGTTTGAACACTAAAATAGGCCCTTTATAGACAAATTTTTGTGCCCAAAATTTTCCCAGCCTAAAAAGTATTCGAGCCCAACCTATACATTTTTTAAAGGGGGGCTCCATAACTAAAAAAAGAAGCTTTTGTTAGTTCATTGTGGCATGTAAAAAAAAAAAAAGAACAAAAAATTTTCCTTGTAAACATCGGTTCCAGGCTGCGGCTGTCCTGGTAATTTTTTGGGAGTGGTC
The DNA here is from genome assembly GCA_025379985.1 of Phyllomedusa bahiana. NCBI lineage: Eukaryota > Metazoa > Chordata > Amphibia > Anura > Hylidae > Phyllomedusa > Phyllomedusa bahiana. Next base: position 496 of record JAODAL010080601.1, on the reverse strand, counting down.
ACCCTTTAAATTTCATGTGCCCCCCGAGCCATTCACAGGCATCGTGGTCATGGCTGGATATAACCCCATGTAATCAGTGTCATGTGATTTGTCCCGGGTTTGTGAAAAAAGAGTGGTGAATTGCCTGGATCACTGGGACAGCGGTGGGAAAGGGAAAAGGGTTTACAAGGTAATGTTTTTATTTTTTTTTTTTATTAGCCCGTGGACGAACTGCTTCAGTGGCAATGCCTCAAAGAAATGAGGCGCGTAGTGTGTGTGGGCCTCGCATGCCCTTTTTGACCCCACATGCCTGGGCAATTTCCCGATGAGGTACCGGGGATGTTCTCCTGAGGGATTCCTCCCAGACCTTGATTAAAACATCAGTAACTCCCGAATTGTTGTGGGGAAAAATGGCTTGGGGATGAAAAGAGATTGATGTCCCCGATGGGCTCAATTAAATTCAGGTCTGAGAACGGGTAAGCCAGTCCATAGCACCATGCTTTATCATTTTAAAGTA
>JAODAL010080600.1:0-12189 GCA_025379985.1 Phyllomedusa bahiana | reverse complement strand
ACCAACCCCTTTAGGGACTTGACTTTTCGATAATTGTTTGCTTAGGACTTACAACATAGAACCACATGACAGTGGGACACCAGCGCTCCATACTCTATTGTTTAATATTCTATAGCAAAATCTAAGAGTGGAATATAATGCAGGCAATCTGGGCAGTTGCTTGGAGTCCAGGACTCTAGACAGAGGTGTAGCTAGATTCCCCTACACTTGGGGCAAACACCTATGCACCAAGTAATGTAAGTGAACTTTTTTAACATTGTGAGGCAGGACCTGGTAGTCTGAGGCCTCACAAAGTTACTTCCAGATGGTCACAAGGTGCATGTTCACAGCATCTGCAAGTTATTGTTATTTTTTTTTTTTTGCTGGTAAAACTGCTGTTTATCTGAAACAATTGTATGGCCATTAAGGGTTCAGCTTTACTACGAGAACTGTGTGACCCATGATAATACATTTAGCACTACATGTATGAAAACTGTCTAGTTCTACGACTTTTTTGTTGCCCATAGCAACCAATCAGAGCCCATAGCAACCAGAGCTCCCCTTTATTCCATCTCTGAAAAAATTAAAAGGAAACTCTGATTGGTTGCTATGGGCAACAAAGAAAGTCTTAGACCTAAACGGTTTTCATACATGTCCCCTTTGCTGGCAGGTTTGACTTGTTGTATTGTTCGGTTTTCGACCACATTGCAGCCACCGAGGCCGATGAGGCCATAGTGGGGGGGATTAAGTTTATAAAGTATTGGACCTCTTAATGGTCTCATTTTTGTCAATCAAGAATGCATTATGTTATTGTCTTTAGAACCAAAAATCTTAGATGTGATGTGAAATTAGGGCGACATGTATGAACAGGGCTGCACCATTTTATTGCCGTGCTCTGAGCCAAATAAATTGCCGTAGCCCTGTTCTATAGATGTATGAACCATTATACTCCAAAACTTAAAGGGGTTGTCTCACTACATTGATTCATCTCTTCTCAGTCCTGTTTTCTCGGTTTCATTTTTTAACTCAGGGGCTTTTACTGGTTTATACTGGCCTGTAGTGATGAACTGCCAAGGACATCAGGTCTGTAGCTATAGCGACCAGTGCTGGCAGCCTATCAGGAGATATCGAACAGGTCTGTAGCTATAGTAACCTGAGGAGCTGATACAGCCTATACAAGAGGGGATATCTAGGAATGGGAAAGGACTTTTTTAATGGACACAAAATGAAAAGTGACTTGTTTTTGAAAGATCTTTAACAAAAAAAAAACAATCCTTGTGTGAGAAAACCCCTTTATGCAATCTGCCCAACAGACATTTTTTGAATGCACCTATATGGGTGGGGGACAACAGACCCCTAAAATTCCCTAAAAAATGCACCAAAAATTTTTTTTTGGTAAAAAAATCCATACGGTTTAAAAAGTGGCGCAGCTGGGAATACTTTTGGGTAGAAGAGGACACATTTATAAAGTACCGTGAGACACTTTCATACAGACTGTCGAAAGACAGAGACATCGAAAGATAAAGACATCGAAAGATAAAGACATCGAAAAACAGAGACATCAAAAGACAGGACTCAAAAGTAAAGACCAAAGGGACAGAGAAAAAGAAAACAAAGACACAAAGACAGGACATCAAAAGACAGAGACATGAAAGACAAAGACATGAAAGAAAAAGACATCGAAAGACAGGAATGAAAGATAAAGACATCAAAAGACAAAGACACAAAAAGACAGTGACTCGAAGACAAAGCCCCCAAAAAGACATGACATCGAAGAAAAAGACAAAAAAGACAAAGACATCGAAAGACAAAGACAAGAAAAACAAAGACATCGAAAGATAAAGACATTAATAGACATTGAGACAGTAGCGTCTGAATTTTAAAGGGGGTACTTTAGATTGAAAGCTTTTGGGGAGCAGGGTCTCTTCAATATTGAAAAAAAAAAACTTTTAATGCCACTTAACCTTTGATTTTTTCCCAATGGGGGGGTCTTACTCGTCTTTTTTTTTTTTTTTTTTTTTTAACAATAATTACTTTGTTTTGTTTCTTTACATTTTTTGCCATTTCTACCACATTGTTTTTGTAGAAATTGTTTTAGCCTCGGCTTTGGATGGGCAATTTATTTTTTTTATCACAGACTATACATTTCCACTCAAACACTGCAGTATTTTTTTTAGCATGTTGCACTTTTGAGCATTTTTCTTTTTTTTCTTTTTCTGAGGCATGTGGAGATTTTTCAAATTTACTTTGGTTTTGGTAGTGGTAACATTTTTAATGGACCCCGATTCCCTTCCGCAGAAAGTGTGGGTTTAAAGCTTTAAATGCTCGGGCCCTGCTGCCTGCAGGGTTAAATATAAAAAGCTGTGGTCTTTAAAAGGGGTTAAAAGGTCAATATTTAGATTGTAGCTTTTGGAGCAGGTTTTTGGGGCAGCAGCAATGGGGAGGAGCATAGCCAGATCCAGGGAGAGATCCGATCGCACATTTGGGTCGGGAAAGGAAATTATTTTTTCCTCTGAGACTCAGTTCCCCGGGGTTTTTCTTCCCCTTCCCTTGGATCTTTGGGTTGTGGCTCTTAACTCAGGACCTGCAGGAGAAAAAATAAAAGGGAGATAGTTGGACCATGTTGGCTTTTCTGCCATCAATCTTCTATGTTTCTATGACCTCAAGACACAAGGAGTTTGGACTCCACTAGGACCTGAGTTAAGAGTCACAACTCCCATATTTAGTAGAATAAGATAAAGTATGATTTTTAATGGTTACTGTTATTGCTGTAAATAAATTGTAAAAACCATGGAATCTAGTGTTATTCTTCCCGGGATTATTATATCATTTAACCCCCTGATTTCTCCATTTTGGGACCAAAATGGGAGTCCCCGTCCATCACCCTTTCTCCAGTCCCCCATTTTGGGCCCTGGTTTGAAAAGTCTTCAGCAGCCGGATGTCCAGGATCAGAGACAGGAAATCTAAGATTTGTCTGCTCTGGGACTGGTTTTGGAAGTAGTTACCTAGTGTTGATAAGTCTGTATGATGGGGCCGTGAGTTAGGTATGAGCACGAATTGTTAGAGTTTATTCGAATGGGAAACCCTTTGGGGAAGGGGAGGACGGGCTTTAAAGATTTAAAATTTTAGAATCACTTGCAGGCTGGAAACAAAAGGAAGGGAAAGGGAACACAATTAAAAGGAAGAAAAAAGGGAAGGAAAAAAAGGGGGAAAATAGTGGAAAAAAATGGATTCTTATTTTTTCCCTGCCCCCCTAAAGGATTGTATAGGTGGCTCAACTCACAATGCTGTTATCGCCCCTTTAAATCAATATCATAGGACCCTTTTTGCTCTTCTCAGCCGGTTTTATAGGCACCAATAAATAAAACATTTTAAAAACTTTCACAGTACAAGTTTTTAAAGGATTTGTCTCCAAAGAGTTTTGGAGCATAAAATAAAATACTCTGTCACTTCCTGGTTCAGACTGACGTAATTGCATACAGCTCCAGGGTGTTTTTAACTCTGTTTTTATTTGTAATTGTTAGTTTAGTAAAAAGCTTCGAAAACCAAAATAGCAGGAGGTTTTATCTACCCTAAAAAAAAGCCCTAATTACGAGCTGTTTAAGAAAAATTAAAGTTTTTTAAAAACCCCCAGCAGAAACAGGCTGCCGCGCCCTGTGTGATGCGTCATCACTAAAATAAAAACAAACACAGGGGGGAGAGATTTTACAGGCAGTTACTGAGGGAATGAAATACCCAGGGAGGGTTTTAAATTTTCACTTTATCCCTTAACAAAACAATGAACAAACTATTTTTGGAAAAATGCTTTATTTTGGTTCCCTAAAATTTTAAAAGCTATTCTTTTAGCGAAAAAAAAATTTAAAGGACTTGACTTTTCAAAATTTTGTTAGGATTAAAAATAGAACCACATGCAGTGGGAACCCCAGCGTCCAACTCTATTTTTTAAATATTTATGCAAAAAAAAGAGTGGAATTATGCAGGTAATTGGGCGTTGTTTGGGTCGGAATCTGACAGGGTTAGTAGTTTCCCCTCACGGGGAAACTACTATGAAAAAGTATGTAAGTGAACTTTTTTAAATTGTGAGGAGGAATGGAGTCTGAGGCCTCACAAATTTACTTCCAGATGGTCCAAGGGTTTTCCCACAGCTTTGCAATTTTTTGTTATTTTTTTATTTTATTTTTTTTGGGGGGAAAACGCTTTTATTGAAAAATTGTAGGGCCCTTTAAAGGGGTTCGCTTTACTACGAGAACTGTGTAAATTAAATACATTTAGCACAATTAGAAAACTGTCATTTCTACGACTTTTTTGTTGAAATAAAAATCAGAGTTCAACCAGAGCCCCCCTTTTTTCCCCATAGAGGCTTGAAAAATTTAAAAAAAGGAAACTCTGTTGGTTGCTGGGGGCCCAACAAAAAAAAGTCTTAGACCAGAGGTTTTCATACATGCCCCCTTTGTGGAGGTTTGACTTTTTTTATTGTTGGGTTTTTTCGCCCACTTTGCAGCCACAGGGGCCCATGGGGCCCATAGGGGGGGAGGATTAAGTTTCCCGACTGTTTAAAAGTTTTGGATTTTAATGGTCTCTTTTTGTAAATCAAGAAGATTATGTTATTTTCTTTAAACCAAAAATCTTAAATTAAAAAAATTAGGGCGACTTATGGGGCTGCCCAATAGCGTGCCTGAGAAATAATTGGTTTTAGCCCTTTCAAAATTTAAACCATTATATCCAAAACTTAAAGGGGTTGTCTCACTACTTTGATTCATCTCTTCTAAAGTCTGTTTTCTCGGTTTTCTTTTTTTAACTGGGGGGCTTTTACTGGTTTATACTGGCCTGTAGGATAAACTCCCAAGGACATCAGGTCTGTAGCTATAGCGACCAGTGTGGCAGCTATCAGGAGATACGAAAGGTCTGTAGCTATAGAAACCCTGAGGGTGATACAGCCCATAAAGAGGGGATATCTAGGAATGGTAGGATTGTTAATGGCACATATTGCAAATGATTTTTTTTAAAAAGATTTTTAAAACATAAAAAACAATCCTTGTAGTGACAACCCCTTTAATGCAATCTGCACCAGACACGACACTTTTGAATGCACCATATATGCAGGTGGGGGGACAACAGAGCCCTACAATGCCCTAAAATGCCCCAAAATCTGTGGTAAAAATCCATACGGTTTCAAAGTGGGCAGCTGAGACTATTTTTGGCGAGAACGGACAATTTATAAAGTCCCCGTGGCACTTTGTACAGGTGTCAGATCGTAACAGAGGTATAGAAATTAGGGAGTCAGCGCCAGATCTACAATCACCCTAATTCTTCCTCGTAAATACCAAGACTTTGCTCCTACATTTTGGGCTAACACTCTTTAAAAAGACTTAACTGAAGTGGTTTGGGCTGCATTGGGAACCCCCATAGAAATGAACAGCAAGAGCCACACATGCGAGGCCGTCTCTTCATTTCCAGTGGCCAGCAAGAAAACTGCACCAAAACCCCAATGGGGGGATGGGATTTATTTTAATTGATAGATTCTAACCTTTTTTAAAAGGGGTTTTTGCCAGGACGTGCCTTATCTGCTAAGGCAAATGTAAAAAAGCCCGCTGAGCTGAGGAGAGACCAGCCAGAGCACAGAGTCTGAAAAAGGGATCGTGTGAATGTTCACTAAAAAATCACACTAAATAGTGGATTCGTATACAAAAAAACAACAGCTTTTCTCCACACGCTTGAAAGCTTCTTTATGTTCTTGTCATCAGATAAAGCAGGGATCTACTCGATAAACACCCAAAAAACTATGGATTTGTATACAAAAGAAACATATTTTTACCCGGTGCCTTGAAAGTTTTGCAGTTAGTCTCATCAGATAAGAAGCTTTCTCTGCGGGAAGCCCAGCCCGCAGTCTTTTAAGGTGTATCTAATAGAAGTTTGAAAATAACTAAGGGCAGAAAGGTGCTGTAGCTCTTCAGACTGCAATTTTTTAATAATAATTTTGAAAAGTGTTTAAATACCATTTTTTGGGGATCCCCCCGTCAACATTACTGTGGCAAAACCCCTTTAAATCTGTAATTTATTTTTTGTGCGCACACGTCCTTTTTATTATACATGCACGGTGACTTACAAGAAGCCCAGAATGTGACATGCAGAATGGAAAACCTTACCTTTAAAGTAGAATAGGCAGAAAAAAGGCATGACCGTCCGTTCTGGACCCCGTGATTGCTGCAACCGCCCACCAGACGGCATCCCCGAAAAAGTTTTCTGACAAGCACAATTGCAGCCCCCTCTCTGCCAAGAAGGGAAAAGCTGCAGCTTCGGGCATCTCCCCACCCCAGCAGGGTCTCTCAGCCAAGGCAAGGGGATAGGGTAAAATGAAAGCACAGCTTATGGGCACTGATTGAAGAGAAGGGCCCCCTTAAATGGGCAAAATAGGAACTGCTTATGGGAGGGGGACCTAGAGGCTTTGCTGTATGGGGTCCGAAATTTGTGACAGAGTAACCCCGGGGAAAAAGAGAGAAAAGCAAGACTGACGATGTGTGTCCACCTTTTCACATGAAGGGGGGGCACGGGGAAAATATAAAAAAGGAAAAGCAGGGGCGCTATTTTAAAAAAATATTTAAAAATATTAGAATATGAGCATGAACCTCATGTATGAAAACTTTAGGTCTAAGATTTTTTGTTTCACATAAAACCAATAGGGGTCCTCTTTTAATTTTCCAGACAGTTTGATCATTTTGGTCAAGCTACCCCATTAACTATTTTTTGGTGAAAGAATTTAAAAGGGTTTTTGAAAAATTTTTTTAAATTCCTTGTTTTTAAGCCATATTGACAGGGGGCAAAGGGAATGAAGACAGCAAGGTGAGCCGACAGCCCGGGGAGTCTGGAGAAATGGATTGGCTTAGTATATAAAGACACCCATGTGCCAAAGAATAAAAAAAAAATAAGGTGGGCTCCCCCGTGGAGAAGACCCCTTTGACATAAAAAAAGACTTCATTTTTATAATATCAAAATAATTTCTGTAAGAAAGAATTAAAAAGAAAAATTCGCAGGAACAAGAGCTGATTTCGCTCCATCATCTTCATAAGTGGGTTCCGCCGCTAAATCATCAGAGAGGAAAATAAAGAAGAATTCTCTATTGATTGGAAACCACAGAAAGGAAAAACGAGGCAATGTGGGGGAGTTATTTAAAGGTTTCACGGAGAAGAATCAAGTGTGAATTTTTACCATGTGACATTCTTTATTAAAGGGTATGAAGATCTACAGAGAGGGACACTCCTTTACGTTATGGAAGAGAAAAAAAAAGTTTTTTCCCCCCCCTCCGGGGGAGATTCAGAGTAAGTTATTTTGGATTTTTTTTTTAAATTTGCAGATTTTAAAAGAGCCCGAAGACCCGGGTGGAGGCCACAAAAACAAAGCGACACCCCCCCCCCCACCTGATGGGGGTTTGGAAAAACCCCCCTGGTGGATGTCGCAAAAGTAAGCAACGCCCCCTGATGGAGTTAAAAGATACAAGAGCAAAGGGTCCTGATGTCGGTTCTATTGCCAGGATAAGAAAAGGGGGTTAATAATCTGCACTTAAGTATGGTTGCACCCCTGCCCCCTCACAAGAAAAAATGGGACGTCTTTGAAAAAAGGGGGGGGAAGTACTTTTGGGGGCGTTCTTTGGATCACCGGGGAAATTTGGGCACATAAAAACCTCGTTTCCCTGCACCGAGGAATGAATTTTGGGGGTTTAGAAAATTTTAAGAGGATTTAAATTTACTGTGCTGTCAATCCTACAAAAAAAAAGGGGGCCTTTGTTTTCAGCCAATAAACGGGGTTTTTTGAATGACCAATGAGAATTTAGAAGTGATACATTTTTGGTAAGATAATTTTGGTACCAATGATAATCTACTGTCTAATAAAGTTTTAAATTCTAGATCAATCTATGACAAGGGGTGAAGTTTAATAATTAAAATTTAAAAGTGTGTCTTATAAGATGTGATATAAAATATGAAAATTTGTTTAATATATTTGGAATCCAGTCTATATAAGAATATGGTGGATACACTCTATATCAAATATGTTATTGGGAAAAAGTCTGATGATCCCTGTGTATTTGCGCAGCTGTCTGTCAATATGGCCTATTTCTGCTCACAGTGTTTTACCCCTTGGTGCCCTGCTTGACTGCTCAGATCTTTCTTCCCCCACTTTTCCCCTACTGGGGGATATTATTACATAATGCAAGTTATTTTCTACTGCCCCATGTTGGATGATCAGTAATTTTAAAGTCCTGTGGTAAAAACTGACTAGGGCAACTCATAAGGGGTACTAAGTTTGGGCATTCTGCAGTTAAGGGAGATGCTCTGACTGTATAAAAAAAGGGGTGCTTTTTTTTTCCATTAAGGCGCAGCCCCGGTGGGGCATGACCTGGCGCCCCCCCCCCTTTTTGTGTCATCGTGCGATTCGGGGTACATTTAGTACCGGGGGTCCCCCGTTTCACCTGTACGAACTAAAATCTATAATGCAGCTAATTATTTATTTATTCTATTTATGTAAAAAACCTTTTTTTTATATTATTGTCTGATTTAAATTTTTTTCTTTCCCCCCAAATCAAACACCCGCTTTACACCCCCATTCAATATATGTGATAATACCATATACTATTACTGATCAAAACACTATGTCAGATCAATAAAAAAAACAAAATACAAGCACCTACTATTATCGAAACCCTGACCCATATCACCCCCTAAAAAACGAATAAAACCCTTTGTACTGTTACTGAATATAAAACCCTTTTAAAAAAACCATTTACTACCATTACAGTGACCATAAGTAACAGTGTCAAAGGCTCTGCAGATGCATATTACCTCCATACAGTGAAAATATAGTGGTATACACGTGTACTCAGGCTTTTGACTTTCCCCCATACAGGGGACCTATAGGGTAAACCAGTGTATAGGCGTTACTGTATAACCCCCCTACAGTGCATATTTGGTGATACTAGGAAAAGGCTCTTCAGACTGTATATTTTCACCATAAAAGTGCCATATAAGGTAGTACCCGTGTAACAGGCTCTGAGACTGTTATTACCCCACACAGTGACCCCTTATGGGAAAAAACCGTGTACAAGGCTCTGCGACGAATTACCCCCCCCACATGCCCATAGAGTGGTACCCATTATAACTTTCAGAAAGTATATTCCCTTTAATGGAAATTAAAAGTGTTTTGACCCGTGTAACAGGCTCTGCAGATGTCTATAAACCCCCCTTACATGACTATTTTAGCGGAGACACCAGTGTACACAGGCTCTGGCCCGTAAACCTCCATACAGTGACCATTAAGGGTAGAACAGTGTCACAGGCTCTGCAGCCGATATTACCTCCATACGTGACTTTTAGTGGTGGAAAAACCCGTGTCAAGGTTGAGACTGTTTTTACTCCATTAGATATTGGTTTTGGTAGGAAGGGTAAAAAAGTGTTTATTTGGGGTTTTAAAAAAAAAGGTACAAGAAAAAAGAATATTCCCGAACATATCCCGAAAAAATTGGGCCCGGGTAATTTAAGATAAATGACTTATTGGTTAGACATTTTTGGGCATCAAAGAATCCAAATATGTGACATATTTTTTTCATTTAAACTATTGTATTAAAAAAGGGGTAAAGGTCAGTCTTTGGGGTTGTTCAGCTAATATTTAAAAAAGTCAAGGAAAAAAATAATAGAGCTTTTTTAAAATGGAAACCAACGACTTTAAAAGAAAAAAAAAAAAAAAATTTTTCCCAATTTCGGATGCTCTCCCCTCTCATAAACCGCTTTTTACAGCACCCTGCATTTTATAGTGCTGCCTCTCTCTGCTGGGCCGGACGCCTGCCCGGTTTTACCTCAGACTTGCAGTCTGCCCAAAGACCCACTCATCCCCTCCCTGCAGTACCAGCCTGTATATTGAAACGTCTGCATCAGGGTCCTAACCTCCCTGTCTGAGTAATGGGACTCTATAAAAGCGCGCCATCGCTTAAAGAAGCCTGCTGTACGTACTTCTTTACACCTCTCTGTCTCTAGTCTATCTGCAATTAGATACATTTTCATTCGATCCACAATCATGGAGATTGGGGGGCAAGGTCAGCTTGATCCAAAAAGATAGCAGACAACGCTTAGCAACCAAAATCGCTATGTGGAGTATTGCAGGGATGCCTCGGGCCTCTCTTGCCGATCCATCTCTTGCACTCTCCGGAGGTCTAGGGCTATGAAAAATGAGCAGATCATAGCATTTTTCCATGTCTACCTTAAAGTGCACCTCTATATATGTCAGGAAGTCATCCCAGAAGCCCTGAATAAGAGTGAATTCCCAAAGGCCATGCCACAAGTCGGTCTTGTGCTGTCCACATTTAGGGGAATTTGTAGTCTATCTGGAAATTTCCGGGTGGGGTGTAAATTAAAGCCATAAATGGCATTATGGACGATTTTAAAATGTGATTCCCTCCAATTTGCACAGATGACGTGTTTTCTCACTGATACCATCCCTTGTAGAATCTTATCCGGGAGCTGCTCATCTTTCAAGCGGCGGACCCAGTACTGGAACATCTGTGACCCTGTGCGGGTCGAGATCCATTCTCTCATGACCCCATAGAGTCCGGATAAACTACAGCTACCTCTGTTGGAGGTCAGAAAAATGTCGTAGGCATTTGGGACATTTCTTTTGAGACATCTTTCAGTCTGGAGGCGCAAAAATAATATAATTGATAGGCGGCCAATGTCTGCGAGCTAGGGAGAGAAAATTTAACCATCATTTCCGAAGGCAGAAGCCATCTGTTTTCCCTGTCATGTAGAAGCTGTCCCGCTTCCCTTAGCCCTCGCGCCCGCCATATGGTAAACATTGGGTTAGAGTTTCCCAAGGGAAAATCAGGGTGATCCCAAAGAGGCATGTTCCTAGAGATCAGAAAGGAGAGCCCAAATCGTTTCCGTATCTCCTTCCAGACCATAATCGTGTCTCGGAGGATGATAGAGGATTTGATCAGGGATGGGAGATTTGAGAATTTGGTATGAAGGAGGGCCATAGGATTCCACGGTCTCATCAATTCTCTCTCCACCTCCCAATTGGAATAGCGGCTTAGGCCTTCGGACCAATCTACCACATGTCGGGCACGCCAAGTTATATCCCCGTATGTCCGGCAGATTCAGGCCTCCCCTCGAGGTCGGCAGCATAAGTTTTTTGAGAGCTATACGAGGTTTTTTCCCGGCCCATATAAATTTCGTAAATAATGAGATGATCCTGTTTATATCGGAGTGCTTCATAAGGAGTGCGAGGGTCTGTAAAGGGTACAGGAGTTTGGGAAAACTGATCATTTTTAAGGCTTGGCATCTCCCAGTCATAGATAGGGGCAAGGAATTCCATCGTGCAAGTTCCTGTGCAATCTTATTAATAATTGAGGGGAAGTTTAATCTATAAATAGTATCTGGAGTTCTACCCAAGCGTATTCCTAGATAAGTGATATGGTTCGCAGCAATGGTCAGGTCCATCCCCATACTCTGCCAATCTGTTCTCGGGAAGTTCAGTCCCAGACTTAGTAGTTCACTTTTAGAAGTGTTTACTTTATATCCAGATATTTCACCAAATGCTCTGAGGGCTTCAAAGACTCGCGGTAGGTGAACCAAAGGGTTCGACATAAACAATAGTAAGTCATCCGCAAAGAGGGCGGTTTTGATCTCTTGTGTGCCTACGCTGATTCCCGAGAACAGATCCGAGTCTTTCAAATATTTTGCCAGAGGCCAGATCAAAAAGGAGAGGTGACAGTGGGCACCCCTGCCTGGTCCCCTTTTGAAGATGGATAGGGGTTAGGACAGTGTTAATGGACACATATTGCAAAGTCACTTGTTTTTGCAAGATCTTTAACATAAAAAGCAACAATCCCTGTAGTGAGACAACCCCTTTAAGGGGTTTAAGGTTCAGAGATCGTACACCCAACTAAAGATCATAAAATTAAAGTCAAAGGGTATTATACTTTCGACTCCCACAATGTAGTTTATTCATTGAAGTGCCCATGTGGGAAGCTGTATATTGGTCAGACCACACGTAAGATGAAGATTAGACTTAATGAGCATAAGTCTAGCATTAGACGTTTTAAAGCTAGTGAAGGGGAGAATAGACCTTCACAAAAGGACAAACAGGATAATAAGAACGATACAGAAAAATATGGTGAGACTTCGTTAGCTAGACATTTTGTCGAGGCAAAACATAATGTTATGATTT
>JAODAL010080599.1:0-12189 GCA_025379985.1 Phyllomedusa bahiana | reverse complement strand
TACCTGCAGGCGAGTTGTGATTCCCTTTTGTCACACATACCAGTGTTGTATGTCTGCACTAAGGAGCAGAAACTAAAGAGCATGTGGTCTTCATCCTTAACCATGGTTTGCACTTTTCTATGTGATACCGCCCAGTTGCTACTATGAATGCAGTCTACAGTAGCAATGGCTGATTTCCATGTATACAGAACAAGAGGGACAGGCAGTACTTGAAATTAATTAGGCAGCTGGTCAGGGCAAGTGGAGTGCAGTCATAATTAAGTTCAGGAAATGGTTAGAACAGTTGAATAGTGAGATTAATAGCCAGGTCAGAACCAAGAAAGACAGAAGTAGTGGGATTGGTGCTAGGAACCTAAAGCTCAGACAGTGAGGAAATTGGAAGTGTCCCTTTAAATAGATGTAGGTGGGCAGATAGAGGTGGGGGTTGCCAGAAGCAAGGATCTATAAGGACCAGAACATACTAACACAAGGAGGACAGAGGGGAACAAAGTCTACATTAGAGTGCCCATTGGTAAGGTAAGGAGCACTAGCTTGACACACAGAGCAGCAGATGGGAAGTTGGATAAATCGGCATTCACAGATTAGAGCCAGGTGCTGTCTAGTGACAATTTGTACACTACCTGAAAATTATGAACTATTTGGTAGAGCAGAATGATTTATTTTACCCTATTAAGGGCGATTATTTCAGTTAGCATATGATAGGCTGATATATATTTATGAGCAGGCATATTGGTAATGATACACACATGACATATATAAAGCATATTGATTGATTGCGATACTTATTACAAAGGATTTATACTTTTTGATGCACTGCTGTTACCAGAAGCACTTATTTTACAAGTGGGAGTTACCTGGTAATCATCTTGTGTGCCAATAGGCAGGATGCTAAGTGCTATTAATTGCAGTCTTCTTTCTGACGAAGGTTGCAACATTTATTTTGGAAATGGTGGATCTACAGTACAGTCAATGCTTGTAGCTTTCTGTCCCTATTTTGAGGATGAGGAGTGCGAGGGAGGGAATTTCTTTTTTTATCTCAGGCAAAAAGAAAAGATAAATAGGAATTAAAAAAGAAAACACTATATTCCAGAGAGTAAATTATGCAAATTTTATTAAAAGTAACAGTACACTTGCACAAAAGTAAATCCCCGCTGTAAACTAGCAACACACTATAATAATTGAATTTATCTCAGTACAGTAAAGTTAGAAAAGTTGTGAATGTGTTCTTGATTTGACACCAAAAATCATAGCATATAATAGATACAGCCTGCAGTTTATGTCATCACAGTCATATTATACTGATTATTTTTATAACTGCAAAAGTGTAATATAAAATGTTTTTTCATTCCTTGAAAACAGCTCTTAACGTTTAATGACTTCATGAAGATTATATTGGCTATCTGCAGAGGCTAAACGCAATAAGTTCTAAGTTTCTTGAGATAAATATCTTGTTGGCATTAAAGTATTAAAGGTTCTTTTAAAATATTATGCTTTCTGCCCATAATTTCCATATATATATTATTGTTGGAGAAAATTTAACACAGAATAATTCTATTGTTCATTCAGTTAGTTTTATTGGGTAAACAAAGCTGCAAACAATGTTGAATATGTTAACTTTTAACAGGCCATATACAACATTTTTGCAAAATTTTCAAAGATTTACAGATTTTTAGAAGACCTGGAGCGATCATTATCCTAATTAGTCTCTGTCCACTGTACACACTATTCAGGATCATTAAGCTACAGTACCTCTCAAGATATATGCAGTAAAGTGTAATTACCTTCTAGAAATGTTAATTAAAAAGTATGATAGATAATATTTTTTTCTACTTTCACTTCCTAGGAAAAATGAACAGCTAATATGTAAGCCAGCAGCATGATAATGAGACACAATATTCTGGAACTCACTTTTTCATGTACAGAAAAGTGTTTTAAAATGAAGTAAAGGTTATGTGCATTTAATACTTATAAATCATTTTAATCATCTCTATTCGCTGTGTGCAATATGAGAGTATAATAAACCTTTCAAGTGTATCAGCATATTGTAGACCCTCATTTGCATAATTTACTTGAGAAATAATTAAATAAAATACCAAAATATGTTTGGAAACATGGCACAAAGTGGTAGCATTTCTGTGTGGCTCAGTTAATCTGTATCACAATTTAGAGCTGTTTTCCAATTCCAAAATCTCTACAGTGAAATAAGACACTTTCCTGTGATCCCTGGGTCTCTTTTTTCAAGTCAAAACCTGGTCTACCAAATAGGGCTGTGGCTTTGATCTTACAGGATTCTGGTGGAAGTACTGTGTAGTGGTTCCAAAACTCCATCTTAGGCCTTTGGGAATCAAGTAAAAAACCAATAGTACCAACAATGAAGAATGTAAGCGGCCTACATGGCTGAGTGGAGACACAGTATGGATCTTTAATCAACTCAGCACAGAATGGATTGGACACTGCTCTTCTTTAAATAGCATTTCTGCACAGGATATACATGGTAAATTCTACTCTTCAGCTCTTTCCAATAAGCCTTTATTTATATGCAAAATACCAAGTCTTGCCTGACTGCATTGGATAAATGTCTCCTAATTCTTATTTTTAGAGGCCCTGTGGTACATCCCACATATTGAATATTGCAACTATTTCATGATATTAAGTATACAGCATATCTGCTGTTACATTTTAGGTGTATTTCCTACCTGTCCTACAAGAAACAAATTCTTTAGCTCTATGTAAAAATTTACAGGCTGTGTACTGTGAATGTCCACAGCCATAAAAGCCTTCTGTCGACATCCAATTATTATTGTTTGACATTTGACTACTAAATAAACTGGGTGACAATAATGATCCCAAGGTAGGTACTCATTTTGAAATGAATCTGGTATTATTTTGTAATAGATCTTTCATCTGGTATTATTTTGTAATAGATCTTTCATATAATCATTTAAAAATAATAGGGGCAAGTGTTTTTTAATAATCCCACCTACAGTATGCTGGAAAACTGTTGGCTGTAACACGTAGAAAACGTCACACAATTTGCAGAATCCCTTTTTCTTATTGTGTCCTGCTACAAATAAGACCTATCTATCTGTCCTATTATATTGTGGGCAGATGATATGGATTTGTCTGAATATGCTCTTTGTGCCAACCTATCGCAAACCACTTGTTCTGCTTGAATATATGGTGTTTAATTGAGCAGTTTATCTTAGAGCGTACTAGTTCTCCATATGGAATATTATTCAAAACGTATTTCAGATGACACGACTCAGCCCACAATAGCAAGTTTCACTCAGTTGGTTTTCTATATGGTGATACAGTGATAAATTCACCTGTCAAACCTTCTAAACTCATGCATTCGAGTATTGTGAAACTGTGAGGTGAAACTCAGATTCATGGTATTCGTGCCAATGTATCTCACAAAATACTGGGCTTGTATCTCGCTCTCCCCCACACCAAAAGCATATCATCCAGGGCCGTCTTAACAGCACTATGGGCCCCTGGGCAGAGAGGTGTACTGGGCCTGGGCCCGGCCGCCCCCTCCAAAAAAAAAAAAAAAAAAAAAACACTACTCAAAGAAACAAATATAAACATTACCAGCTTCGGTCACCATTACATGACAGAGACTTTAGCACTGATGGAATATAATAGCAAAATAACCCCTGACACCAGGGACTCACCGGAGACTTCCTGTCTGATCAGTCGTTCTCTGAATCGTTCTTTTTTCCCTTTTCCTCTCCTTCCGTCTAGACCGACATGACGACTTGTCCCGGCCGCCACTCGTCCCAGCAGAATATAACACACAAACATCTTAGAATCCTCACTTTATCAGCACTTCACTGCTGATTCCTACCGTTGTTATGGGCGCCCCACATTTAGTAAGTAGGTAGTAATGCTGCCCACCATTAAGTAGGTAGGTTTACAGGCTAACTGTAGGTAGATATGCTGTCCCCTGTAGGTAGGTTTATAGCCCCCCCCCAGTAGAGTGTAGGGCAGGCTGGGCCAGTAATTAGGGCAGGCAGGGCAGTATATTGGTAGGCAGGGCAGTATATAGCCAGGCAGGGCAGTATATAGGTGGTAGGCAGGGCAGTATATAGCCAGGCAGGGCAGTATATTGGTGGCAGGGGCAGTACATAGGTGGCAGGGCAGTACATAGGTGGCAGGGCAGTATATTGGTGGCAGGGCAGTATATAGGTGGCAGGGCAGTAAATTGGTGGCAGGGCAGTATATAGGTGGCAGGGCAGTATATTGGTAGGCAGGGCCAGTAATTAGGAGGCAGGGCAGTATATTGGTGGTAGGGCAGTATATTGTTAGGTAGGGCAGTATATTGTTAGGTAGGGCAGTATATAGCCAGGCAGGGCAGTATATAGGTGGCAGGGCAGTATATTGGTGGCAGGGCAGTATATAGGTGGCAGGGCAGTATATTGGTGGCAGGGCAGTATATTGGTGGCAGGGCAGTATATAGGTGGCAGGGCAGTATATTGGTGGCAGGGCAGTATATAGGTGGCAGGGCAGTATATTGGTGGCAGGGCAGTATATTGATGGCAGGGCAGTATATAGGTGGCAGGGCAGTATATTGGTGGCAGGGCAGTATATTGATGGCAGGGCAGTATATAGCCAAGCAGGGCAGTATATAGGTGGCAGGGCAGTATATAGGTGGCAGGGCAGTATATAGGTGGCAGGGCAGTATATAGGCAGGGCAGTATAGGGCAGGGCAGTATATTGGTGGCAGGGGCAGTATATAGGTGGCAGGGCAGTATATAGGTGGCAGGGCAGTATATTGGTGGCAGGGGCAGTATATTGGTGGCAGGGGCAGTATATAGGTGGCAGGGCAGTATATAGGTGGCAGGGGCAGTATATAGGTGGCAGGGGCAGTATATTGGTGGCAGGGGCAGTATATAGGTGGCAGGGGCAGTATATTGGTGGCAGGGGCAGTATATAGGTGGCAGGGCAGTATATTGGTGGCAGGGGCAGTATATAGGTGGCAGGGGCAGTATATTGGTGGCAGGGCAGTATATTGTTAGACTGGGCCAGTAGTTTAATAAAAATTAAATACATAAAAATCTTACTTACCAGATTTCCTTCCTCTTCTCCACGTCCGGAGCCGGTGGCCACTGGCAGCAGAGTGCAGGGCCGCGGAG
Source organism: Phyllomedusa bahiana (assembly GCA_025379985.1). Taxonomy (NCBI): domain Eukaryota; kingdom Metazoa; phylum Chordata; class Amphibia; order Anura; family Hylidae; genus Phyllomedusa; species Phyllomedusa bahiana. The sequence continues at coordinate 7,054 of JAODAL010080599.1, read as the reverse complement.
CGGGCCCGTGATGACGTCATCACATCGTGCGCCTGCCCTGTGGCCTCCTGGGAGCTGAACAGACGATATCAGTAGATCCCAGATTTTTAGCCTCGGATGCTGCTTGCACCGCGCGGAGCAGGCAGCGGCCGTGATGCTGCATGTGGGTCTGTGACCGGCCATGGCGTGATGATGGGGGGCCACAGACCGGCACCGGTACTCGGGGCCCGCCAGGGGAAAACCCCAACCTCCCCCGGCGACGCTCCGATCCTGAGCTGCGGCCCGAATCCCGGCTGCCCCCGGGTTCAGGGCCTGCATGTCGCTCCACTGGGCAGGGTAGGCGGCTGCCTGGGAGGGCCCCCTGAGATCGTGGGGCCCCCGGGCAGTGGCCTATCTGGCCCAATGGAAGAGACGGCCCTGATATCATCTATATGTCTTCAATACCATATGATGTGGGGGGAGACCAGACAACCTTCACAAAAACGGAATCTTTCCTCCCAGACTAACATAAAAATTCCGGCCAGGGAAGGAGATAAACAAGCGCCCATAGATGCACCTCTTTTTTGCAAGCATGTTTAATTTTGATAAGAAATTAGCACTATGCAAGATACTTTTAAGAAACTTGAACAGTTGAAAATAAAAGAAGTTAAGTTGTGGTGGACCAAGCGACATTAACTCCTTAACGACTGCCCACTGTTTTTTGACGTCGGGCATTTCAGGTCGTTCGTCTACAGCGACGTCTTTTGACGTAGCTGCAGACATTGGAGCTTGCGGCACCCGGTGCCGTAGCAGCGCTAAGTTCTGGGCTGTACTACACAGCCCTGATCCCAGCGCAGCTCCTGCGAGCACCGGGGGAAACCTCCACTCCCCGATGCTTTAACCCTTTGATTGCCGCAGATAATCACCACAGCGCAATCAAAGGGTTTCCCGGGGAAACAGTCAGTGGCCCTAGAGTGGCCCCAGGGCTGTCTGTGTAACAAGCCAGTGATTAGGCCAGCCTGTGTGTTGTCCTGATCACTGCCTTTGTCAGACTGACACAGATTATAATGTATTAGCATATATATGAAAAAAAGTAAAACTGTTCTCCCTTCATTGGATTTAAAAAAAAGTAAAAAACATAAAAAGTGTAAAAAAAGAATAAAGAAATAAATAATAAAATAAAAATAAATATGTAATAAAAAATAATAGTGCATACATTACACACACAAATAGAATTACACATATTAGGTATCCACATGACAATAATAACCTGTACGATTAATCTAACAAGTTATTATGTGTGAAATGTGAATGCTATCAAAAAAATGTAAAAAAACAAAAAAAATTAAAAAAATTTACAAAATACTGCAATTATTTGTAAGTGAACTTACACTATTCCCACATAAAGTACAACTCGTCTCGAATAAAACGAGGCCTCATACAACTGCGTCATTGAAAAAATAAAAAAGTTACAACTGTTGAAACGCAAAGAGGCAAAAAATAAAAAAACGTTCTGGGGCCTGGGGCTTAAGAGGTTAAGTACATATTTTTCTAAAAAAAATGATTCCGCGTGGTTTTCATATAAAGAAAATTGTTACAGCGCAATACTCCTCAGTATTTCAGGATGAATGGAATGATATTCTCTCTTAATGTTCACTTCAGCTCATTGACCTTATTATCAAAACTGAAAAATTGAAAATACATGAATTTAAAATTTAAATTACAGCCTTGGAGGAATCGATTAAAATATATGAGAACAACAGAGACTAATTATTTTGCATCCTTTCCATCATTAATAGATAGAGATGGGCGATAAAAAACAGCTATTTCCTGGCTGTGGAGAGCCTATAGGGTGTTTTAGAACATTGTGCCATGGTCAAATATGCATAGGGAGCATGGTTTGGTCTTCATACAATGCTGTGTTTTAGTATGACACGCAGATGACAGGTGCCGGTACTAGAATCGCTTCTCACTTCAATTCTCTGGGCACTTACAGGGGCAAAACTGACCAAATAACTGAAATGGGAAGGCAGCCTGACAAGGTAATGTCAGCCCCAGCTGGAAAGAACCGAGCTGAAGGACAAGATCCTATTATAGAGTCAAATAGCGCACTCCTTTTACACCGACATCAGATGATTCCACAGATTATGATAGAACCTGTTCTGTTAAACGCTGATACATGTAGAGCCCCCCCCCAACCCACCCCCGAAAGAGTGGAAAGGGTGTCGGCAGTAATTTTGCATAGAAGTCACTGCTCATTTTGCCCTTCCTTTCATCTGTTAGTGTCCGCTTTCAAACGGTCAATAATCTATCAGTATTGCTAAAGCCAAAAACAAACAGGAGCTGATCCAAAACAGAGATGACCATATCCAAATGGGATATTTGTATGTCTTCTGTGTTCTGTTTCCACTCCTGCTTTTGGCTAGCTAATCATCAGACAATCCTGATCCTTTTCATTCATTCATTCATTCTGACACATTAAAATAAGGAGAAAACCAAACTTAGTGGCAATATCATAGAGTGGCGGAGGGTAGAAACAGCATTAGGAAACCACAGGGTGTTTGAGTGAGATGAGTAGGCCACACAATGGCACAATCACATAGTGTGGAGGTGGCAACAACATCAGTAGGCCACAGAGTGGCAGATATAATGTTGAGAAGGTGGCAGCCACAACATTAGCCCACAGAGTGGCAAGTGACAGAGAGAGGAGGTTAAAGCAGCATGAGTAGGCCACAGAGTGGCACAATGACACAGTGTGAAGGTGGCGGCAGCAACAGCAGCAGCATGAGGTTGGAGAGTGGCACAATGACAAATTCTGGAGGTGGCAGCAACATGGTAGGCCACAGAGTGGCATAATGATTCAGTGTGGAAGTGGTGGCAGCATCAGAAGTCTACTTAATGACCTAGTGAAGAGTGGGGAGGTGGGTGGCAATACAAGTCGCTGGTAAAGATGGGGGGTGGTAGATGGAGCAGCTGGCAGCAGGTGTGTGACATCAGGCAAGTGGCAGCATAAGAATAGTTGCTGAGGGAGGTAGCAAGAAGAATCCAGACTCATTTCTCAAAGTTTTGGCGTCATGGCTGATCTAATCTGATGCATTAGGCATTGGTATGTGGAAATCTTGACCGATCCACGCTGAATTCATTTCGGGTGGACAAGCGAGTTCTCCTTGGGGTAACTATGGCCCTAGCCGCACTGAACACCCGCTCTGATGCCACACTACTGGCTGGGCAGGACAGCTTCTCCAGTGCAAACTTGGCAAGTTGCGGCCACATGTCCAGTTTGGCTGCCGAGTAGTCTAGCGGATCTTCTATGAGGGGTGGCAGAGTGCTCTCCACATAGGCCACCACCTGCTGGTTCAGGGTCTGCTCCAGGTCCTGCTGCTGGTGAGTACCCTCCTCACTAGGCGGGTGAAGGAAGCTGCACATCAATTACTCCAGACTTAGGCTCTTGCTGATGGAGCTGGTGCTACGACTTCCCCCCACCCCTCCCCAAAGCTGCCGTGGCAGTGGTACATGAGTGAAGAGTAACCACACCGGTCAGAGCTGTCAGAGGATGGACGATGGTGCAGATAGGCAGTGGCCAACTGACTACATAGGATTTATCAAGAGTACTTGGCGAGGAGCAGGAGCATCTGGACCGGTAGATGATGGGAAAGATGAACAACTCCCTTTGGCAGAGGTGGTGGAGCCTTGACTGGCTGAAATGAGATGCATGCCACTGGTTGCTGCTCCTGTTGCTGAGACAGGATGGACCACCACATGTGAGACACGTGTCTCCCAGGCTACTGTATAGTGACGCTGGATGTGTTGACGCAGGGCCATGGTGCCAAAGTTAGGTCCCTGGCCATGCTTCACTTTCTGCCCACAGATTCTACATATACACATGTTCGGCTCCTCCGGTGTCTTGGCAAAAAACTTCCACATGGCAGAGTAGGTGATTTTACCGCCAACGCTCCACATTGAGTGACTACTACCGCCGCTGACTCGGTGAGCCCCTGTGCCGCTACTTTCTTGGACCTGCGAAGCGGGTGGTCTACCATATGACCGTTTGGCTCCCGACCTTGCACTGCTGCCACCCTGCTGACTCACGGCCACACTCTGACTTGATGGCTGCGCCGCTGCCTGACGCGCAATATGACGCCCTCTTCTCCCATCGATGATAATGATGAAGCCCTTGCTTTACCAGGCTCCCATGTGCAATTGGCTACATCGTCATCGATTACTGTTTGCCCATCACTGCTGTCCTTCTCAACGGTCTCGGTATGCAGAGCGTGACCTCTCACAACATAACCTCCCATGTCACTCTCCCCATCACTACTTGCCCGCCTACTGCAAGAAGCAGCGGATATCTGCCCAACCTTTTCGCTGCCAAGTAGCTGCTGAGTGTCCTCAAAGAGTTCATTCTCCCTGTATAGTGGTGCAGAACCCAGACCACATAGTAGTTATCTGGCTGAGGGAACTGAACGAGAAGATGGGCCAGTCTTTGAGCCTGTCAGTCTCTTCCAAAGTATATATAGTTTTGATGCAATATTTTATGATTTTGTGTTGTTTGGATTATTTATGCTTTGTACGTGACATTGGTGGGTGTAAATTAGTCTTCTAAATAATAAATTGTTAATGAACACTGATAAAGGTATAAATATGGTATTAATGAAGAATATTGGATACCTCCTTAGTATTCATGATTTTTCACTTGACCCAACATTGTTTCTTGATTCTAGGTCCTGCCATCCGCTCTGGGCATTGCAATGGGAAGCCCTTGTGCCCTCACATATGCCAACCTGTTCCAAACCTGGGATTGAGTTCTTTGATCTTCTGACAGCTTTATGTTCACTATATTAATTAGTTTATAAAATACCCTACAGAAAAAAAAACAGATGGAATTCAGGAGTATATGGGGCAGAAATACACACACCCTCTAACTGTGACTGGTCTTGAGAGGGTTACACCTCCAAGAAGGGGAGGGGACCAAATCCAAAAGCTTCGCACTCGTGAAGCTTATTGGATTTTTGTACTTAAAACGTATCAACCTTTTGGTCTTAATAAAAGAACAGATTTAATGTTACATTATTGATTAATTTTGGGATATGTTTAGTATAGATGTTTTCCTCCTTTATCCATGTATTGTTTGTATAAACATTGTATTTAACTCTGTCTGGATCACATGTCTTTTAATTTGTTCTGTGATTGGTTGTATCTTTTATATATAAGTAGTATTTGTGAGTTTGTCTTTATGCCATGAGGAAGGGCCCGTGAGGCCTGAAACGCGTTGGCGTTTTCTTGTTTGTTGGATCGATGCTGTTGACCCTTTGAATTTTGAATAAAGAAATACGGCTTTTAGACGCTGGACATCGTTTCTCTTTATACCTTGCTATTGCAATCCTGCAGTGTCTGGGCATCTTTATATCGGTGTGCTGGTATTTCTTCTCTTTCACCCTGTATTTTACTTCAAATCCCCCCATAAACAAGAGGCTAAATTAACCCTTGGGTATAAAATACCCTACAGAAAGAACTAGATGGAATTGAGGTGTATATGGGGCAAAAAAATACACACACCCTGTATTATACTCCAAATTACAACACAAACAAGAGGTTAAATTAACCCTTGGGTATAAAATACCCTAAAAAAACCAGATGGAATTGAGGTATATATGGGGCTTAAAAACACATATCCTGTATTTGACTCCTAATTACCCTACAAACAAGAGGATAAATTAACACTTAGGTATAAAATACCCTACACAGTGAACCAGATGGAATTGAGGCATATATGGGGCTGAAAAACACACAACCTGGACTTTATCGAGAATACCCCACAAACTAAAACAAAATAATAACGCTGGTATATGACACACACTTGTAAAGTTCTTTCATCCCAGTCGATCAAAAAATGAGTTTATTTTGTAAAGAGTGCAATATATTGCTGCAGCAGATAGATGCTTATTGACAGGAGACACACTGACAAGTGCGAGAATTTAACATGGTGTCCGTATTTATAGGGCTGCGACATCACAGAAGCCCGCTGGTTGCTGATTGGCTTCATGTCTGCACATTCATTGAAGGTGCTCCTTTTTTCCTCCCAGAGTTCTCTGCACCATGTCATGCCATGTACTCCCGACCATTTTAGAAAAAAAGACGATTCGTTCCCGCAAAGTACCATAAACTTCGCCTTCGTGCAGAATCGAAGTTTTCCTGAAATTCTAAACAAATTCCAGTTCATTAGAATCGATTTGTCCATCTCTAAAAATAGTATTAAAAAACTAGAAGATACAGTGACCCAAATTAAACAATCTAAATTTTGACCTGATTTACGTGACTATGAGATGGGTCAAGTTTACGTCTGCAGAAAACACAACAATGTGACATCTAAATCGATATTAAAAAATAAACCTACTGACAATCATGAACAGAAGAGGTATGAGTCCAAGGGGAAAGGTCTCATCAGGATCTTACAGAGGCGACGACCGTGGCCCGTTGACAGGTAATAGAAATTCCTCAAAAAACGAGCAATGAGAAGAGCAGGTAGAAAGCATAAGGGAGGGACAAAACATGAGACGACTCTGGGATCATCGGCCCAGGAGAGCCCGGTACTAAATCTCTCAGCAAATATATTGACAGAAGCCCAAGAATCAGTATTGTCTCCAGGCCTTGGATTTGCTCCCACCAATCGGTTTAAAGAGAACCTCTCACATAGTTTTTGCCCCCCTGGCTGAGGACAGCACAAGTTAGTGTCAGACCTGCTGTTCCCAGCGCTGTGTCCCTTATTCTGTAAGATGCTGTAGTTTTCGTGTATTTAATGCTCAAATCTGCAGTTTTCAGCCAGAAGAGTCATTCGAAGAGTCCTTGAGAGTGTCAGTTTTTTTTCAAACCCCGCCCACCTGAGACTAGCCCCGCCCACCTCAACTGATAAACCTATTACTTTGAATAAAGTCATAGGATAAAAAATACGGAGTTGCGGCGCTCTTGGAGAATATAAGATAAAAAACACCTTATTTCAAGAGTGTTTATTGTTAAAAGAGAGAACACTCTAATATAAAAAAACTTTAAAACTTTACGCATTTCGCATGGTAACCCATGCTTCATCAGAAGTGCAAAC
>JAODAL010080598.1:0-12189 GCA_025379985.1 Phyllomedusa bahiana | reverse complement strand
ATTGGGAAAGAAGGTGTAAATTTCAAAGAGATAAAGAGAAAAAGGAAAGAAAGCCCTTTCAGGATAGGAAGAGAAATTTGTAAAATCAAAAAACGGGAAAAGAAAAGAAACCTGGGAGAGAAAAACCGTTAAAAGACGGGAAAATGAGCCTTAAATGTGTATTTGAATCGAAATTACATTTCCAAGGGGGTGGTTGTAAACCCTATACTTGGTGGGCCGGGGGAGGGAAAGATAAATCAGGGCGGGATTTATAATTAACCCTTTAACGACCGGGGGCGTATGAGATCCGCCCCGGGGCCCGCTAAGGGGCTTTGAAAGGGGGATCGCTCCGCAACCCCCCCGAAAAGCCGCCGGGTGTTAGCGGAAAATGCCGTTAACCCCCGGCAGTAACGGGGCGGCGGGGGTGGCTCCCCCCGCGGGCGCTTTTAAAATATAAAGGACACTGCGGCAAAGAGGCCGGGGAGTCTAAATTTTTAAGGGCACCGTTTCTTTTTACGGTCTTTCGGCATCAGCCGATCCGATGACCGGGCATGGTGGGGGGGGACCCGGGAAAAGGGGCCCCCCCACTTATCGGCCCGGTTTTGGCCCCATTTCCGCCGCTAACGGAAGTGGGAAACCGCCAATTTTGTACACCCCTTAATGCATTGCCAAATGAAATTTCTTTGGGTTTTAAATTAACAACCCGGGGCCACCTAGTGGGTAAAAGTACCAAGGTGGCCTCAATGTTACATTAAAAAAAAAAAAAAAATTTTTAAAGTAAAAAAAAAAAAAAATTATTTAAAGTTAAAATTCACCCCCCTTTCCCCAAATTTTACAAAAAAAATTTCTTTAAAAAAATAATAAAAAATTTAACACAAAATTTGGTATCCCCCCCGTCTGAAAAAGCCCCGATTAAAAAAAATATAAAATCATTTATCCCGTACGCTGAACCCCGTAAAAAAAAAATTTTCCCAAAACGCCAAAATTGCGTTTTTTTGGGCATTTTTTTTCACTCAAAAAATGGGAAAAAAAATGATCAAAAAAGGGCATGATTCCAAAAAGCTAGCGAAAAAAAAAGTAGACTTTAGCCCCCAAAAAAAATTTCCCCCTTTACTGACATCCCCTAAATTTTTTGTTTCAAAAAAAATTAATTTGGGCCACAAAAAGGCCCCGGGCGCAAATTTCAAAAATAGAAAATGTTTGGAATTTTTTTACATACCAAAAAAATAACGGAAAAAACCCTTTAAATTTTTTGGGATTGCCCGGGTTTCGTAACAACCTGTTTAAAAAAGATAACACCTTTAAATTTTCCGAAGATTTAACCCGAAAAAACAAAAACCCCCCCCCAAAATGGCGAAAAAAAACATTTTTTCCCCCTTGGAATTTTTTTTGCGGTTTTCCCCTAAATTTTTAAAAGTATAGGAATAACACCCTTAGAAATACATCTTGTCCCCCAAAAAAAAAAGCCCCATGTGTCTATGTAGGGGGAAAAATAAAAAAGTTATGGCTTTCAGAAGGCGTGGAGGGAAAAACAAATGTGTCACCCCCCAAAAAAACTGGTCCTTAAGGGTTAATATCAGATGTCAATTTTTAAGCTGTATTGTTTTTTTTTTAAATTTTTGCGAGAGTAAATCCTTGCATTTTTAAGAATAAAAACTTTTTTATGTAAAAGCCTTTAGCTCAGGCTTTTTTTTTAACTATATGTGCGCCGGGTCCATGTTTTTCTCTTTCCATTGGTGTCTAGATTGAACTATTATCAGCAACTATTACAGTAAAAAACAAGAATGCTTGGACTTGCACGGGCCCTGTTCGCCTTTTGAGTCGTGGTGTTTGCGGGACTCTTCGGGGGAACGCCCCCACTTTTAGAGTATATGGACTATTATGCGTTTCCCGGCCAACAAAATTAACATTCCAGCGCAGTGGGATCTGATGAACTTGGGACAGGGCTTTCTATTTAAAAACACAAGTCCACTGTCTCGACCAAAGCGCCCGGAACTCAACTATAAAATCATCACACGCTGGTACAGGGTCCCTTCTCTTTCCCACATTCCCTCTTTTCCTAGTTTCTCAAGTATGTTGGCGGTGTCAGAGAGAGGTAGGAACCATGTCCCCCATATGGGGGGAGCTGCTCGATCCTTCAGCCTTTCTGGATAAAGGTGTTGGACCTTACGTACATCATTAATAGGTCTGAAAATTAAAAACGACCCAGCTTCCCTTCTTCTCTTGACCACCCCCACTGTCGGCCACTCTGCTCAGATCCAGTTGCTTTCATTTCTTCTTCTGGCAGCTAGGAAGATCATTCCCGGGCTCTGGCAGTCGACCTCCTGCCCTCGATTTCTTCCTGGTTCCATGAAATCCATAAGCTTCAACAGTTGGAGGAATTTTGGAATGACCCCCTCTACAGGCAAGTAGTTTCTGGGTGACTTTGGGGTGATCGGATTAACTTCTGTCAGACCGATCTCTATTGCTCATTCTCTTAATGGGATTCGTTGTTTGGCCTCCCCCCCCCACCCCTCCGTAGTGACACTACCAGCTTTTCTTTGGTCTTGGAAATGGCCCAACCGATACCTCTAAATTTTGTTCTGTTGTTTTTTTCTTTTCTTCTTTCTTTTTTTTTTTTTTTTATTATTGAATTTACTGTTTCTCGTTACTGATGGTTAATTGAGAGATCTTGGTGTCAGTACGCTTTACTATGATCTACATTTTCCTTTGTAATGACACGTTGATATCATTGTCCTGTCCCCATATTGAAGAACTGAGGGGTTTCCTCCCATTCCCCCCCCCTTTCCTTCAACCCCTCATGTTTTGCTCCATATTGGCTGACTTGGTATTGTTTTCTAAACTTTTCTTTCTGATTTCTAGCAAGTTTGGCTTTCAACATACCATGTCATCTGAATGAATCTCTGGCATTGCTATGTCTTATTTCACTTAGCTTTCAGTTCGTAAATGCAGAGGATATTATACAATTTCTGTGTTCTTGTTTCCTCCGAATTCAAATGCTAGGTTCTATGTTTGTCAGTTTGCGTACCATCATTTTCTATTAATGTTTGTTTTTTCTAATATGGTATCATCTGCATGTTTACCTGTTGAAGGGTTCAATAAAGCTTTGAATACGTAAAAAAAAAGGGAACCTCACCCTCCGCCGTCTTCATCGCCCCCGATTACCCCCGTAAATACTTCATTATGACGTCACTTTCATCGGTCACTTGACCACAAAAAATCAGGGGCCGCGCACAGTGATTGTTTCATCATCAGGAGAGCGATGACAGTGACGTCACAGCAGGGTCTCTTCTAGGCTAAATTATACCCCAAGTGTCTCTCTTTTGGAGAGACAGTCCCTATTTGTAAACCACATCCCCCTGTCCCTCTTTACTCCCTAAATGTCCCTGTTTCTGACTTGTAAATAAATTTGCATCAGTAAACTTTTTATATTGCCCCAAAAAGCATCTTTCTGGTTCCTAAGTGCAGAATTGAGCGGCCATTTATAGGTGTTTTTTAATTTGTTGCAGTTTGGACCATAAGGCCTCGTTCAACAGCTTATTTTGGGATGATTTTTAGCCGAATTGAGCGCCGTATTTGCGCTCCATACGGCTGAAATTTAGTCCCGGCATTACGGTAACCTCAGTTCTCTTAGGCTATGTTCAACAGCTTAACTGCGGGACGTAATTACGCCCCGCAATTACGCCATGTAGACGGGGTCAGGGCGGGAGCGGGGGGCAGGCACCTCGCCGGCCCATAGACAATCACTGCTAGCGGCGCGTATACGCTGCTAGAAAGTGACATGTGAATTATCTCCCCCCTCAGCGTATTCGCGAGCAGGGAGAGGAGACGTAATCCATAGTTCTCTATGAGAACTGTGGAAATTTCCGTTATAATGGGCCGTTTTCAGCCCGTAATTTTGCGCACTCCGGCGCGTAAAATTTCGGACCGAAATACGGCCCATTTAAGCCGTGTGAAAATAGCCTCAGAGAACTATGGATTCCGTCTCCTCTCGCCGACGGGAAGAAAGTGACATGTCAATTATTAAAGGCGTTTTACGCGGCATGAATAATGCATGTCAAATGGGGCCGCGAGCTGCCGGCCCCTGCCCCCCCCCCGCTCACGGCAGCCGGCATAATTGCGGGGCGAAATCCGTCCCCACAATTACATCGGCTATAAGCCGTGTGAACATAGCCTAAAAGTGTCTGTATTTGGACAACTGTGTATCACATTTAAATTGACTGAATTGACTGAAAAGTACAAATGTACATGGAAAAAAATTTTATATTTCTTACAATGAACCACATGTGTCCCTTTTTGACCATTTCCAAAAAATTGGAGGGATGCTGCATTAATCCCCCCCTCCACCACCAATGTTGTGCCTATAGGGCAGTAGTTTCAAACTCATTTTCCTCGAGGACCGCATCAGCATTATGGCTGCACTCAAAGTGCCGTAATGCACCACGTGGTCAGTGAAAGGCCAAGATGTCCTTTGAGGTTGTGTAGTAGTCCGCCCCTTCCACCTCTTTTACATGGAGGTGTTAGGGGGGGTCAGAGCTCTGCAGCCGCCTTACATTTGCTAAACAGAATGGTGTGGAGGTGCGCGCCAGAGCATCGAATCCAAGATGGCTGCCACTCCCTGAGCTGCCACCACCGCCTCGATCACCACTGGCTGTGTTCTCTAGTGACAATGGCGAGATGGTCCTTCTGTGTCCGGGCCTTATCCATTCCTGCTCACTGTGTCTAGCAGGGGGGTAACTATAGCCATTACAGGCACAGCAGCTACTCTGGGGCCCACTCCCTGACAGGATCGCCTTTATTGGGGCGTTTCTCCTTTTCTTTTGATAGGTTAGGGCTAATACCCCTTTTTTCCTCTAGGGTTTCATGGGTACTGTCCAGGGTCCCTCCCCCCCACTTTTTTACAGGAGGTAGGGGTTTATTTTTTTTGGGTTTTGGTAGATGCTTTTGGATGGGTTGGGTTTTTCCCCCCCAAAGAGGACGGGGGTTCGGGGAAAGGTTTTAAAAAAAGGGGCATTCACTCTTTTTTCCCCAAGAGTTGAATTGGGGGGCTTTCACTACCCGCTGCCCGGGTTTTGGGGGGACTTTCCAGGAAGAGGGGGGGAGAAAGGGAGGAAGGGGGGCAGGAGCTGGGAAGGGGGCCAAAAGGGGAGAGATACAGAGGAGGGGGTGGCTCTAGAGTGAAAAAAGGAGGATTTCCCCAGGGGGTTTTTGGGAAAAGGATTTGGCAATTTGGGGGGCCCCCTTTTAAGCTCCCAGGGCCCCAGTTTCCCCCAAACCCGGGGGAATCTGCCTCCCCTCCCAGGGCACCCAGAAACCTGAATGTGACAGCAGCAGGTGGAGTCCTTGCAGTGCGGGCCCCCAAATAAAAAAGGGGGGAGTGAGGTTTGGGGAGCCGGGGGAGGACTTTGCTGCCGGGAGTTGTCCCACTTGTAGGGGGGGATTTTTGTGGTTGTTAAGGCTGAGATCTCAAAGTGCACCAAGGGTTCCCCAAAAGAGCTCCAATGCCCGGGGGTAACGGGGGCCATGGGTTTTTAACCCTGGAAACCGTGCTTTTGGGGGGAAAGCCATTTTGTTTGGGGAACTCTCACGGGGTGATTGACCCTTTTTAAGGAAAGGAGGGTTTAAACCAAAAAACGGGGTTAAATTTAAAAACTGGGGGATTTCCCTACGGGGGGGGCCCACCACGTAAAAAAAAAAGCCCCGGGGAACTTGTAACCCCTTACCATTTTAGGGGGGGGTTTTTTTTGGAAAATTTTTTTTAAATGTAGTTATTGATGATTTGAAAGGGTTATGTGGTTTTCCTCTAATTTTTTCATTTTTTGCAATTTCCCCAAACCAAAATTTATCCCCTTTTAAATTCCGTTGAAATTTTAAATCGGGGCAAAGGAGTTTTTCCCAACTCTGGGAGTGTGTATGAGTTTAGACGGGGTTTCCCCCCAGTCGCCCATGGCAAAAGGGAAGGAAACCCCCCTTTCCTGCAAAAAACTGGAGAGCTGTTACGAAGTTTTCGGGTGGGGGCCCCTGTGTCTTTGGAGGTGAGGGGGACAAAAACCCCTGCCCAAGGGGTTGGAAACAAAGGGGTGTTACAGGGGGGGCCAACTGCTGGCCCTTTCCAAGAAAAAGAAAAGGTAAAGCAGGAAAAGCTGAATGGAGTCTCTAACAGAAGGGGGAAGTTTTGGGATTGGTGTGAAAAGATGAGCTTTTATAGGGGAAACCCACTTTTGCCTGTTTAGGGTTTGAACTTATAAAACCCTCAGATGAAAAAATTTATTGCAGAAAAGTGAAACGGTTCAGAAATTGTTAAAACCCCTTTAAAGGGGTTTGATGTCGGATTGATCAATTTAAGGCAGTTGACGGGGGCCCTAATTTGTCACGGGAAATTTGTTTTAGAGAGGGATTCCCTTTCCATCTGTTAAAAGCTGTGCCTTTCAAAAAACATGGCCGACAAGGGAAAATCATCTGGCCTGTGAGGCCTGCAGCAGAGACTCTGCACAGGAGGAAAAATTTTAAAAAGAGAAAGGCTAAGGTAGTTTTTAACCATTCCCCCTCGGGTTTTCTAAGTCAAAAAAAAACTTTCCCTACTGTTGATGGGCTTATTCCCAGCCAGGGAAGGGTTTGGTAAAGAAAAATTACAAAAGTTACAGCCTAGGGGAGGGAAATGGTTTTTTAAAAACTTTCCAGGGGGCCACCCCACCCCAGCGGGGGGGAAAAAGGTTTTGGGAAACATGGGGGGGGTTGCCCCGGGTTTTTCTGGAAAAAGGGGGGCGGGAAAAACGGAGGCTGGGAAGGAACCCAGAGAAATTTTATTAGGAGTTTGAAGGGGGCCCAGCTTGGGAAAAATGGGGCAAGGGTTGGGGGCAACCCAAACAGGGAAAAAACCTCATAAAACTATAGGGTTTTGTTAGAAGAGGGGCTTTTGGGTCCCCAAAAAGGGTGGGACCTTTTTTTTTGACCGCTCCTACCAAGGAAGGTGGGGGGAAGTGTGACTCTTCAAAACTGCAAGCTGGTTCACAAAAATTTTAATGCCCAAAAGGGGGGGGCCTTAAACCCCCAGAAATTTATTGACCAATGCCTTTATAGCCAAAAGTACTGCGAGGGCTTTAACTAAAGCCCCCATTGTCAAAGGCGAGGTGTAGTGTTAAAGAAAAAGTTTCCCCTGTTTTTTCCCAATCAGTTATTAAAGGAAGTCGACAAGGGGGAACCCCACTCTCCCCACCCTAGAGAGAAAAGTCCTTCAAGAGATTTGACTACTGTGGTTTTGAAGTCCGGGGCCCAAGTGGCCCGGGGGAAAAAGGAGCTTCTAAAGGGTTTAAATTGAGAAGCAGGGGGGAAAAAAAATTTTTGTCAATTTTGAAGGGGTTTAAGGAAAAAAGGGAAAGTGGAAAAAACTAAAACGGGGTTGCTGGCTAAAAACACCCAAAAAACATTTTTTCCAGAGAAGGCTTTTGGGGAAGTCAGCCTTAAAGTTGGATTTTAAAAAAAGAGAGGGGGTTTTGTTTTTTTGGGAAAAAAAAAAACCCACTTTGTTTGGGATGGTCCCCAAAAAGTGGAGTTAAAAAAGCCCTTTTATTCCCCCCAAGGAAAAGGAAAATCGGCGGGTTGGGAAACGGGGAAGGGGGGGCAGAGAGTCTTTACGGCCCCCCTTGCAAACATAAAGGTTTACTTACTACTCCATAAAACCCCCTGCGTCGTCGAGAAAAATTTTCCCTAAAGGTTTTTGTGGGCCCTTCCACATTTTACTAGCCTAAAATAAATTTTTCCCAACCCTGTACTGTGTTATTGGACAGCGGGTCTAAAGTGTCAATCATTTTTGAGTTGGTACAAAAAGTACTTGTCAAAATGTCCCCCTAAAACCCCCTATCTGGATTGTATGTTGGGGGGTTTTAAGGGGCCCAATAGCTCCCCCTATAGAGGTTATGTGTCAAACACATTTACGGGTTCCCTAAGACGGGTTGTTTGGGTTTTGGAAAAAAAGATACCCATCTTTAGAAAACAAATTTCTGCCAAAAGGACTGATGCAGACCGGCGGGCAGAAAACCTGTTATATTTGGGAAACAAATCCCCAAACCTTTCCCCAAACCCAATAGCTCAATGGTGTCGAAAAAATTGGAGGTGTGATTATCTTAAACATCAACTTCACCCAGTCTGTTTGGAACCCTTATGTAAAAAAAAGAGACAAAAAAGGAGAGAGTTTAAAATTCTGAATGTTTCCACCCCCTGTTTTAAAAAGGGCGACCTGGGGGGTGATGGGCAAAGGTTGCTAATAAAAAGTTTGATGAAGTTTGCTGCCGTCTTTTCATTAGGTGACTGGGGAAATTTTGGGCTTGGGGAAAAGGGAAATTGAAAACACCCTTTCCCAATTTAACCCGGGAAGGGCCTTTTCGAAGAGGTCCCCAAGGCTAGCTCCAGCAGATGTTTGGGGGATGTAGGCAGAAAATTTGGGGGTTTTCTGGCGTGGGTTACATTGGGGGCCCAAAAGGGCCCATTTTGGTTTCCAATTGTGGTTTTCCGTTAAGGGAAAATTTGGGGTTTTTTTTTGGGTTTGGGGGGGGGGATTTAAGGACTTTGAAAACCCTAGCGCACCCGTCAAAGACCAATTTCTGTGCCCCGGATTTTATGAAGCTTTAGGGGTTGTTACAAGGGAAGCCAATGGTTTTCTGGGCTAGATCTTCGGAGGGGGAAATTTTCAAATTTTTTGGGGCCCAAAAAGGATCAAAGGAAAAAAACTGTTTCATCTGTCCTCTTGGGTTTTTTTCAGTTTTGCAAAAAGGGTGCCCCAGGGGTGACCGGGCCCCGCAACTTTCCAAAAAGGGGTGTTTTGGGGAGGGTGATCGGGAGTTTTGAAATTTTAGGGGGGTTCTGGTATATTGGATGACCTGATTTGTGTTTTGGGCGAACTCTAGAAAAAAACCATAACCAAAGATTGTTCAAATACTGGATCGGGCTGGGGAAGGCTGGGGTGTTGTTGTCCCCTTTACAAATGGGTTTCGGCGAAGCTGTGAAAAAAAGGGGGGGAAACATTGGATAGGCGGGGAAAGGGATTCCCTCCTATTGGGACCAGGGGGGGCCAAAAAGTGGGGCGGGGGTCAAATTTTTTTCGCCCAAACCCAATTGGGGGGGCTTTGGTCTTTTTTTAGGTTTTTGTGGGTAATAAAAGAAGGTTTTCCCAGTTTCAAAAATTTACAAAACCCCCTGAATTCTTCCACTAAGGGTTTCCCCCCCAGAGGAACAAGTTACTCCAAGAAGTCGGAGAAAGGGAAAGGCCTACCTTTTGGTTTAATGAAACCCCCTTTGGAGAGAGTGGAAAACCCCGAATGTTAAGGCATTTGAGAAGGTTTAAATTTCCCGTCTGGGGGCACAGGGAAATCCAAGTTTTTGCCTATGCGGGGCCCCAAAAAAGCCTTAAGGGCCCCGATTTTAGATGGTTTTAAAATTGAGGGGCTTGGAGCGTTTTGTATCAGGACAAAGGGGGGCCTGGGGGAAAAACCCAAATACCCCCATCAGCCGAGGATTGACTGCCAAAATTGAGGCAATTCCCGCCCAAAGAATTGAAATTTTGAATTTGAAGTGGGCGTTGTGGCAAAACGGCAAAAGGTAAACCTCTATTTGGGTGCGTTTTTTAAGGGCACATGGGAAAAAAATCCAAAACCTATTTTGAAGAACCCCAAAACCAAGCTTGAAAGCTTCAGGGCCCCGGGGGCTTGGCAGCCCTTTGCCCCTTTTTGTTTCAAAACTTGAAGTATCGACCCGGCCCGTTTCAAATTTATGCTGACGCTTGTCTCGCCTGCCAAGGAAGGTGTTTTGGGAAAAGGGGGAATTTTTGGGGATGGGGGGGTTGCCCGGACGGGGGAAAAATTTTTTTTCCCGACAAAAAGGCTTTTGTACAAAGGGGCCCAAATTACCCTTGGGGGGGCTTTTTTTGGGGAGAAACGGTCTTCCCCATTTTTTTTTGCCAATTTAAACGGGTAACTTTTGGCCTCAAAGAATCAAGGCCCCGATCCAAAGGGCCAACCCGGAAAAATCCTTCCGTGGGGTGGTTCGTTTGGGTTTTTGAAAAAAAGGGGGCGGAGGCCTGGGAAAAGGAAAAACTCTGGAAAAAAAGGAAGAGTCTGTATTGGGTGGCCCGCCCTTTTGGGGTCCCCAGTCCCGGAAAAATGGAATACTGTACCCAGAAAACCCCCCAAAGGGCAAAATTTGGGGAGATTCGGGAAAACGCTGGTGCAAAACCCCCCCCAATTTCGGAAGTTGGTAAAGAGGGAATGATTGATGAAAAAATTTGGGAATTTTTGGGTGGGTTTAGGAAAGGGCCACTGGAATTCTTATTTTACCGGTTTTATGGCCAAGAAATGGGAAACTGCATTGGGGTAAAGGGAACAGTTAAATTAAACCCGGGGCAGAACTGAGGAAGGGGCCACCAAAAGCGATCCCCCCCATTGTCCAAAATCACCAAATGATGGTCCACTAGAGTTAGTGTGTATCGTTTTTTTTTGCCATTGAAAAACCCGATGAGGGGCCCAAAGTCCCGCAAATTTTAGTGGTTATTTGGGCCCCCTTTTTTACCGCTAAAAGCCCAAGCCTAACACCCGAGACCCCGAGGGGGGTTTACTTGGGGCTTTAAAATTTTTTGGGAAAAGTTTTTTTTTGTGCATTTTTGGGGGGTGCCAGCCCGCATCCAAAATTTAACCCGGGGAGGGGTTTGAGGCGGTGATTTAAAGGAACGGGGGAAAATTCTGGGGGGCGAAATTCCGCCACAAACCTTTTCACCCCAAGGGCTCAGCCAGAGGTTTCAAACGCACCCCTTTCCATGGGGGGGCAAATTTGAAACCCCCAAATTAAAAGGCGCTAGTAATTTTCAAGGTCGTTAGGCCAAAAGCCTAAAAATTTTCCAAACCCAAAAGGGTAATTTTGGTTCTCCCCTTTTCCCAATTGGGTTCCGGAGGGAAGCCCGGGTTTTCCGGGGGGGTTTTAGGGGGTAAAAACCCGACCATTCCACAAAAGAAACCCCTTTGAGTATGTGTCAAAAGTTTAAGAGGAGAAATTTAAAGGGGGCCTATGAAATTTGGCCCCGAAAAGGCTTTGGTCCCAGAAGGGGAAAGGGGAAAAAAAGACCCGTTACGACCCTTTGAGTTCGTGAGAAAAATTCTGCGCCCGGGGGATAGGGTTTCATTCAAAAAAACCCAGGTTTTTCAGGAAAAACAAAAAGCTTGCTGATCGGGTTTGGATCCCCGAAAACCCAATGTGTAGTAAAAAAAACCCGCCGGTGTTCCCCGTCTAACAGGGTGAAGCCTGAAAATGGAGGTGGGATTGCAAAACTTTTATCGCCAAAAACTGTTAACCCGTAGGAAAGAATATCCCTTTTCAAAAAATTGCAAGCAAAAGAGTTCCGTCCCCTACCCGGCGACCTCCCAGGAGGGCACCCTCGCCCTCAACAAAAGGGCCAAACCCTGGTTTTATTAATTCTGCAAGCATTGATAAATGAATAGTGACGGAAAGGGGGCCAGTTTCCCATGGGTCGCAAACCCCCCGTCCCACTGTTAAAAAAATTTTAAAAAAATCAGTCCTAGGAAAGGGGGGGATGGCCCAAAAAAGGTTAGTCCAGAAGTCAGTCCCGGAAATGTTTCCCCGTTGGGGGAAAAAAAAAGAGTGATTGGAGGGGCTCACTGGGTGGGAAGTAACCCCCTATGGAAACCCGAGCCGACAGTCAAGAGTCAGGAGTCGAGGAGGGAGCCCCCCCTTTGTACACACTCGTCCCCAGGGGACACAAGACCCCCCCTGTGCCCGACCCCAAAATAAAGATTGGGCAAATTTCTGGACCCCAGAGTCGTTAAAAAATAAGTTTATTTAGTGTGGCCCCGTTTTCCCTCCTTCCCTTTTAAGGCATGCTGATTTTTTGTGGTCTGTTTTTGGTGTGGGTCGGGTGGGTTTGAACTTGATTGGTTTTCCCGGTGGTGAGTCCCTTTGTTTCATGCTTTGGACACTTTCGGAGGGGTCACCCGGGGGAGAGGTAAACCCCCCCAAAGGGGAAACAATGTGTACAGTGTAACGGACCCTTTTAGTGGAAACCAAGGAACCCCCCCGCAGGCGAGATAGCTAAAACCACGCCAGGGAACCCGGGTTTTAAGTAGCCCCCGGTTTTTTACCAGAGCCCGCCCCAAAGCGGGATGGATTGCTGCGGGTTGAGGCCCACCAGGGGTCCCCCCCTGGTGCTTG
>JAODAL010080597.1:0-12189 GCA_025379985.1 Phyllomedusa bahiana | reverse complement strand
GGGGGGGGAAATGGGTTTGAAGGGAAAAATCATTTGAGTTTAAGCTTAAACACTGTTGATTTTGGTGGTGTCGCCAACTTAAAACATCTAAATATGATAAAATATTGTAATTCGTGCAACGGGTTTGGAAAAATTACGGCCAAACAGTATATATATGTAGTAGAATGGCTTTTATTTAAATTTTAAAAGGAAGTTGATGTTTAAAAAACCAAAATGTCTTCAAAAAAAAACTTTTTTAAAAAAAAAAGAGCCCTTTCTTCATTAGGATACAGAAATTTTCTAGTAACTTGGTGATTTCTTTGGGGTGCAAAAACCCCCTTTTCTTACCCGTTTTAACTTGAAAAATAGTGTTTTTCATTTTTGGTGCGCCCTTTTTTGTTCAAAAGACCCATTTTGTATTACATTAGGAAGAAAAATTTTTATAATGTTCTGTGTTCATTCTGCAAAAAACACAATTTCTCATTTAATTTTAAATATTTTTTATTGCCTCGGGGAATCTCAGTTTTGGGGCAGACAGCCAGTGTATATATTTTTGGAAAACTTAAATTTTCCCTGTCCTCTGGGCAGTTGTAAATCCCTGGGATAAAGAAGAAACTGTTGATTTTGTCTTACGGCCCTTTCCCACCGACCGCATTTAAAAGGTTTTTGCTAGAAAAATTCTGTTTCAATCCTTTTGGGCTGTAGGAAATTAGAGGGTTTTAAACAATAGCTGTGATTTTCCTCTTCAATAAGGATTTTAAAAAAACTCTTCCATCCTTTTAAAATTTTTTTTTTTCTGAACATGGAGCGAAATGCAGGTGGAAAGCGACAAGAGGGTGAGGCATGGAGGTAGGGGTAAAAAGGAAGGTGCTTTTCCATGCTGGCGATAGTGTTGGGCGATTATTTGACAAAGTTGAAATCGGCACGGTTTTTATGTTGATTGGAATTTTTCGATCACGCGTCTTTTAGGGGAAAAATCGCGTTTAAACATTAATATGCCCATTTTTTGGCCTTCCCGTCTTTTGGCGGACAGCAAATCAGCTTAGAGAAAAGAGCAGGGTGAGCTGGGTGTGCACGTCTTTTCTGGAGTGAAAGGTGTTATTGCTGGAAAAATCACATGACCTCGTTTAATAGAACAGCCCCTTTCCGTTCACATCAGTGTGTGTCTGTGTATTTTGAGGGATCAGCGTCCGAGAGGTAGCAGGCTGGGTTCCCCAGACAAAGGGCGTGACCACGCTAAAGTTAAGTCCCGGCTGTCCCGGGTTTATTTAAAAAATAAACGGAAAAAACAGGGCCTTAACTCCAGGCATTAAAAAAATAAAACAAAACCTGCCCGGCTGGCGCTAACTATCACGAATATACCTATCTATACCCGGGGCCCCTCCCGTGACCCCCGGGGAAAGCTGCAAAACCATTCATGGCATTACAATAGGCTCCAGCAAACCCCCAGCACCCTGACAGGCCTAACTCAGGCTTTATGGGCCCCTTCACCACCTCCCCCTGGTGCGGGGGGATTTCCCCACCCCCCCCGGGTCTTTATCACCCCAAAAAAAACCCGACCCGGTAAAGGGGGACGGGAAACCGTTTAAAACTACATTTCAGTACTACTGAAACACACAAATGTCGGTTTTCCCTTCCCGAGCCCGGGCCCACTCGGTGAACCCCTGGCCCAAACCCTTTTCCCTAAGGCGATAGGACGGCATTTTTGGGGGAAACATATTTCCGCCCCACCCCCCCGCCTTTTCACTGTCTACATACCCTCCCCTCTGTTCGACCCTTTGGGGTCGGACAAAACTTAGCCCCCAAAACAATGCGTTAGACAGGCACACTTTCCCCTTTTGTTTCCCTGCCTGTGCCCCAAACAGGAAACAAAAATTTTTTGCGGGGTGTCAGGAACCATTGGTGATCTGCTTTTCCCGCCTTTGGGGTTTGGGGCCCCAATTTAAGGGAGCGGGGTCTGTGATTAGCCGAAAGGGCCCCTAACAAATAATATTTTGGGGGACTCCGGGGCCCATTTGTTTGGCCCAAAACACTCCCTTTCCAAAATCCCCTATATTTTCCTCCTGGGGGGTGTGGTTTCCTGCTTAAATAGTGACTGGGTGCTCTTCCCGTCTCCCTTTCCTGGGAAAGCACTGCCCCAGCCCCACATCAAAAGGCATCGGGGTCTGTACGAAAAAAACTCTTTTTTTAAATTTTGGGGGTAATCAGGACGGTTTTTTTACACAGAGCCAGTTTTAAACCCACCGGGAAAATTGCCCTCTTTTTCCCCCGGGGTTTTTCCAAGCCACCATGACGGACTTACTGTTTTATTCAGGCGGGTTAGTGGGGTGCTATACTCGCAAAATTTGGGGAATCTGCGATAAATAACCCACAAAACCCAAAAAAGGGCCCCAAACCCTGCCTTTTGGGTTTGTGGGTTTTGGCCTTTCCCGGGTATCGCCTCAAACCTTATTTACCGGGGGTTTTTTAAATCCCCCTCCCAAAATTATGTATCCCGGGTATCGGGCTTCTTTTTTAGCCCCAAGGCGCACTTTTAAAGGGTTAGCTTTTTCCCCCTTGTTTCTCTAAGGGATTTAAAAGTACCGCCTTTTTACTTTAGGGGAGGGGAGTCCCATCCTCACTAAAAATTATTATGGGGTCAAGATGCTGAAGCAAAAACACATGGGTTTTAAAGAGGGGACATCCCCCAACCTTTGGAAGGGGGGTGGACCCCATGAAAACCCAAAAGGGTTGGGGCACAATTAATTGAAACAGTCCGTCGGTGTACAAAAAGCCGTTTTTTCCCTTTGGCCCAAGTCGTCGGGGGAAACCCTTTCCAGTAACCCTTAGTAAGGCCCGACGGGGAAAAAAAATCCCTTTTGGCTTGACCCGGGCCCTCTCAATTAGTTTTTCCCACCCCGGTTTGGGGTAGGGTTTAAAACTTGGATCCCCAAATTCAGTTTCCCGAAAATTAATAAAAAGCTTAATGAGCCATCTTTTTGGGGGAATTGAGCACGTTTGGGATCGCCCCACTCCTTTTGGGGAACCCCTTAA
Organism: Phyllomedusa bahiana; assembly: GCA_025379985.1. Classification (NCBI taxonomy): domain Eukaryota; kingdom Metazoa; phylum Chordata; class Amphibia; order Anura; family Hylidae; genus Phyllomedusa; species Phyllomedusa bahiana. The sequence continues at coordinate 9,177 of JAODAL010080597.1, read as the reverse complement.
ATCACCCCGAGGTCCAAAACTTCTTAACCTCTTCAGATATTGCTCCCTACGATTTTTTCCGGGTACCCCGGAAAGGGTTTTTCAAGTTGCCCTTTTTCCCCTGGCTGGGTGAAAATGTAAATTTTATAAAACCTTTTAGTAGCCCTTTGGCATTTCCCTGGAAAAACACTTCAGTATTCCTTTGTATAAACTCCGGGGTTTTCACTGTTTCGGGTGACTTTGCAGGGACTCTGATACACATCCCTCGGGGACCCCTCTAGGGGGTGGGGCTACAGCAGTCAGGTCCCCCTGTTTTTTCCCCATGGCTTAATTTAAAATTTCAAATGGATATTTTTTTCCGGTTCCCGCCTACCGGGGGGTTATACTTTAAAAATTAACATCTCCTACTTTTTAAAGGGTTTTCCCTAAGTTTTCCCTTTTTGGCCCAGGAACTTACTTTCTACAGTAAAACCAACACAAACACCCCACCCCCCGGGTTGAAGCTCCGAATTTTGGGCCAAACCTATTTTTTAACACTCGGCTTTAAAGTTTTCCTGACCCTGCTGAAAGGTGTTTTTTGACTAGGGGCATAAACTGCCGAACCCTATTTGTTTTGGGAGGGGGTTCTATTACGCCCCGGGTGGGTTTTAGACCTTGTCCCGGGTTTTCCCTTTGGCTATGCCCAGAAACCCGGGGGGGCGCCCCCCCATGGGGACTAGCCCGGGGGGGGAAAAAAACCCCGTGGATGTGGGGAACTTCAGGGATTGAGAAATTAGAAAAGGCAAAAAGACAGCCCCCCAGCCCTACCACCCTTTAAAACTGAACCACTTCTTTAACTTTTACTCTAAATTTCTTATTGAACCTCCCCACAAGGCCGTCAGTTTGAGGGTGGTAACTGACGTGCCAAAATTTTTAAATTTAATTTAAATTTGCAAAACCCCCCTTTTGTGCCCTTGGGAATAAAGGGGGGCCCTTAAACATTAAGGATCCCCTTTGGGAAGGGCCGGTACGGGAAAACATATGGAAAAATTTCCCCGGGAAAACTTTTGGGGGGGTTTTCCTCAACGGTATGGCCTCGGGGGTACCGTGTGGCGAAAGTCCCCCACCCCCCAATATATACTGTTTCCCCTGGGAGCCGATTTTTTCTATCGGGCCGATGGGGGTCCATTAAAATTCTCTAAAAAGGAAACCTCTATGTGGGAAACCCGGCCCCCAGAGGACTTGGGATAGGGGGCATGGGAGCTGTTATTTGGCACCAGGGCATGACTCACAGAAACCCGTTTTTCACTTTTCCCCAAATTTTCCCCTGGCCAGAAAAATTTTGAAGGATCCGCCCCTTTGGTTTTTTTGGGGCTGCCCAGGTGACCCCCAAAGTACATGCTTGTGGGCAAGGTCCAAGACCATCCCCAAAAAGCCCTTTTCACTACCGTTGTTCTACCCCCTTTTTTTTTCCCCATGGACTTTTTTAAAACCTGATACAAAAGATCCTGAGGGAACTGCCTGTGAGGAAAAAAACAAAATTCCCCCCATTTTTGAGGTTCCCCTTTTTTATGACCTTGACTTTTCCCCCCTAGTTTTTAAAAGGGGGGGGATCTCGAAGTGAGCTGTCCCCAAATTATCCTTAGACCCCCAGGAAAGGGCATAGAAAGCCACCTTTTTCCTGTTCCTCCCCTCACCTGCCAAACGCGGGGGGAAAAATTTCCCTCACCAGTTTTTTTGGGTTCCCCCTACTGGCGACCCTTTTGGTGTCAGGGCCCAAAGGGTTCGGCCCAAAACACGGGGGGGAAATGCAAAAACCATCTTTTAAAATTTTTTTCACCTTCATGGGAAATTTGAAAGCCACAAGCCCCAAAACGGGGGGAAAAATCTCCCCCCAAAGATCACTGAAATGCATAAGAGACCTCCCACCCCCATTCAGGGGAAGGGGAAAGTCCAAAAGAAGTCTCTGGGTTGACAAGGGCTGTGGGGACCCCTTGGGGGTCCCCAAGGGATGCACGGGCCCCCAATAACCCGCCCGGTGATGAGTAGGGGTTTTATGGGCTGGAAAGAAACCAGAGAAAACCAAGCCCCCAAGAGTCCAATAGAGCTTCTACGGGAAAGTCATTGACTTTGTTTCTGACAATTTGAAAGTTCAGCCCAAAAAGGGGCGGGCCCTTGCTGAGAAAATTTGGCCTTGCAAACCAGGTTTTCCGCCTACCCGGAGTCGCATTCCTTTGGCTTACTGACAGGGGACATTTACCCCAGCAATTGTCCAGGCCCAGGGACACCGCCAACAAAAGACTGGCTGGTTCTTTTTGACCTGGGCCCTTGGGCCGGGCCAGCCCAAATTTGGAGATTTTTCTCTCCTCCCCCGTTCCCCCTCGGGGCCACCTCCTTTGGGAAATTTTTCCCCCCCCTTAAATGGGACGTCTTCCCCAAAAACCCCCCTTTCGACTTGCTTTTCCCCTTTTTGGGGCTCCGGGGAGGAAAGGGTTTGGAGTAAGTCCTCTGTGGCTTTTTCCCCCTCAACGGGTTAACGACTGGCCCCCGTCTTTGGGGTCCCCTTGTCCCAAAACCCCCGCCCGGATTTCCCCGGGGGGAGGGGGGGGGGATAAAACTTGTCCAAAGAAACCCCTTTTCAAATAACTGCGGCCCGGTTTTTGATCCTCTGGCTGCAACCACTTCTTCACCCGGTGAACCAGGGCGTACATCTGTGAGCGGGCCGGGGAAAGTGGTAGCCCAAGGTCCCGTTATGTACCCCCCGCCGGGGGCCCCCACGTTGGTGGGTTTACCCCAGGGGAGCTAGGATCTCACCCTTTAATTTTAAAATAGGGCCTGGGCCTCCTGCTCGCCGGGTCAAAATACGCCTTCTGGGGGGTTTTCCCGGTTTGAAAAGGCCCACAAATTCAGCCCCCCTGAGCCACTGGCAAATTCTCCCCCTCGGGCCCCCTCTACCCAAGGGCCCTAAGATAGGGCCCCGACATCATCGTAAGGGTTTATTTTTTTGCAAGAGCCCGTACGCGGCCCGCGGGGGGGGAAAACGAGCTTTGGGGTCCTCTTCACACTTTGGGGCCATCCCCCAGGGTTGCTTTGGAGCTGCTTTGGGTTTATGTTCGCTGCTCCTGTAGGGGGGAGACGGGGAAAACCTCCTTTTTCGGGAGGGCGTTGGTTTCTGCCTGACACGCATGGCCTCTTCGTGCACCTTTTGTGGGTTTTCGGTCATCAAAGGAGGCTTTTTTTTTCGCTTTTATCAGTTGCTTCAAAGCTCATCCATCTTGGGGGTCTCGGACGGGGCGCAAAACTGCCGCTTTTATCCAGGACATTAAAGGGTTTTAGCACGACCCAGGAAATTTTTCCCGGTTGTCCCCCCCTTTTGGGAACGGGGGGTTTAATTTTCTGCGGGGAAAATGGGTGGGGGTTTCTTTAAAATCGTCGCCCGCACCAAGGGACCTATGGGGAGGGGGTCAGCGTCCAGAGAGGTAGGGAGGCTGGGTTCCCCCAGACAGGGGGCAGTGACACACTGCGAAAAATTTTAAATCCCGGGTGTTTCCTGGGTTTTTTTTATAAATAAACCCGGGAAACCCAAAAAGGGCCTTAACTCCAGGATAAAACATAAAAAAAAACCCCCCGGGTGGGGGCTAACCCATACAGAAAATAGTCCTATCTAACCCAGGGGCACATCGTGACCCCGGGCAAAACTGCAAATACACATAGCATGACTACTTACAATTGGCTCCAGCAAACCCCCAGCAGCCCTGAAGGCCTAGACTCAGGGTTTATAGGGCCCTTTCACCCGGGCCCCACCCGGGGGGGAGTGGCCCCCCACCCGGGTCTTTTTACCCCTCCAGAAAAAACCGACCCGGTTAAAAAACGGACTGGAACCCTTATCAATGTCAAATATTTTTCTGACCCCAAAACAAAAAGTTGGTTTTCCCCTTTACCGAGCCCCTGGCCCCTCGGGGGCAAGCACTGGTCCAAACCCTTTTCCCAAGGCCGATAGGACAGCATTCTTGGGGAAACATATCTTCCCTCCCCACTCCCCCTTTCACTGTTTCCCCAGTTTCATAAAAAGCAGGGGGTGGGGGTCGGTCCCTTCAATACAGCTCAGCAAAGCGTTTCTCTTTTTTCACACAAAAACTATGTTTTAGCTGTGAAAATTTTGAACTTAGGTAGATTAAAATTTCAGTTTTTAAATTACTTTGGTGGGGGAATTTTAAAAGGAAATCCTTACTGTACAAACGGGAAAGGGGGGGAGGGGACTGGGGGGGAGGGGGGTGGTTGCCGGGGAACACAACAGACAGGCTGGAGGGGGCAGGCTTTTGAAAGGGGGGGGTGGAAAATTGTCAGCCCAGACTCGCTTTTACCCTGCATTGAAATTTGGGGTTTTTAAATTTAAAAGTTTTTTTTTTGGGCAGTTTTTTTGGGGAAATAATTTTGCTTTTATTTTGTGCGCCCGTACTTATAAATTTGGGACAGATCTTTTCTAGTAAATTTAGGTGTAAAAACTCACCTTTTTTTTATCTGTTTACGTTTTTAAATTTAGATTTTTTTCACTTTGGCACACTCAGTTTTTTTTAAAAACCCCCTTTGTACTTACAAAGGATACAAAATTTTTCTAGTCCCGAGGTGTATTTATAGGGCAAAAACCACCTTTTTTACCCGTAAACTTTTAATTTTGGTTTTGTTATTTTGGCGCACCCCAGTTTGTTAAAAGCCCACTTTGTCCACAATGGATACAGAATTTTTTTGTCACCGCAGGTGTATTTTGGGTGCAAAAAACCGTTTTATTACCCGTACAAATTTAATTGGGTTTTGTTCACTTTGGGAGGCCATTTTTTTTTAAAAGACCCATCTTTAGGTTTTACCATACAAAAATTTGCTAGAAATTTTGCAGGTGTATTTCATAGGTGAAAAAACCACCTTTTTTTTCCGTACAAAAATTTAATTACTGTTTTTCACTTCGGCGCCCCCAGTTTATTTTAAAAGACCCACTTGACTTTTTTCCCATACAGAAATTTCTAAAATTGCAGGTGTTTTTTATAGGTGCAAAAACCCCCTTTTTTTTACCCGTATACTTTTCAAATGGGGGTTTTTTTTATTTGGGGGCCCCCGTTTTTTTCATGAGCCACCTTGTATTTAATTTTAAATACAAAATTTTGTATTATGTTGGTGAAAATTCTTTGGGTGAAAAAAAACCACCTTTTTATCCGTTAATTTTTAAAAAATAGTTATTGACGGGTGCGGCCCTTTTTTTTTTTCAAATGCCACGTTGTCGAAAATTCTGATAGAATATTTTTCTGCAACTGTTTCGTTTTCATTGCTGCAAAAAACGAAATTTTCACCCCGTGTAACTTTTAAAATAGTTTTTTTGCGCTGGTTGAATATTCAGTTTGGCGCAGATAGACATTTGTATGATAGTTTTTTTGAAAACTAAAATTCCCAGCCCTATTTGGGCAGTTATAAATCCTGGGACAAAGAAGAACACTGTTGATTTTGTTTAGGGGTCTTCCAAGCCCCACATTTCACAGGTATTCGCTAGAAACATTTCGCCCCCAAAACCCAGTTGGTGTAGGAAATTAGAGGATTTAAGAATAGCTTGATTTGCGCTTTTAATCAGAACTTTCAAAAAATCTTCCCTGCCTTCTTAAATTTTTTCTTTCTGAAAATGGGGCGAAAATGCAGGTGGAAGGAGCAAAGAGGGGGGTGTAGGACTGGAGGAGAGGTACGAGGATTGTGCTCTTCCCGTCTGGCGACAAACGCGCCACAATCGTCGGTTGCAGGACTGTCGGCCCCCGTCATCGCGGGTTCAGGGCCCTGTGAATTCGTAACGAACAAACGCCAACTGTTCTTCGTGGTTAAGCAACCTGATCCCGCATCTTTCCTCCCCGTCCTCCCGTCACGGCCCCAAATGTCGTATGCACCGTCCCAAAAGAAGCGAAGTCAGCCCAATTCAACCGTGTACCCCCATGTGGATGATCCCTTTTTTGAAGACCTCTTTGATGACAAAATGCGGTTGGATAGAAGCATTTTCAAAGATCAAGAGGCCAAAGAGGGATTTTGTCTGCTCTGACGCCCAGTTAATGATGCCACGAGGAGGAGAAGGAAGACGGGCAATCGGGAAAAATCCCGGGCGGTCGAACGTCTTGCAGTGCCTCTTGCTTGTAGCCCCCGCTCCTGATGCAGAATGTCAGGGCGATCAAGACACCCGTGTTTTGTGATGATGAGACATTTCAGATCCAACGTGGTCTTTTCAGCGAATTTGCTTGTGGCGCTTATCATGGGCGGGAGGGAAAACGATGGATGTGTCAGTTTGGTCCCACCTAAAAAAGGGGGAAGGTGGGCGCAGAAACCCGGAGAGATTCCGCCGACACGACGCGGGGGAAACCGCTCCTCGCTTATCGCCGTCAAAAAGTCCAGGACTTTTGCCCGGGCCTTTTTCGGGGAAGCCTCGATTCACCCAGCTGTCATAGCCCCCTTTGCCAAAAAGCATCGTAGAGGGAAAATCTTGGTTTTAACCACCCCCAAAAATTACTAGTACATCAGCGAATGCTAGTTGAAATGGAGAAAAACTTGGCCAAAAAAAAAGGGCCCCCTGAGCCGGTTCCAAAAAAATGTACACCCCCCGTTCACCCCCTCCCCAGCCACCACCCAAACAATCCTCAGCTGCCCCCTGTTTTCAGGGTTCATGATCAGGGGTCGCCTCCCCTTCAGCCTCCCCCATCGCCCGACGACCCCCAGCACCCCCCAAGCCCACCCACCCACTCCCCTTTCCCCCAGTTTGTGACTTGCACGCGGAACACGGCCAGTCAGCCCAGCTTTTGTTTCCCGGTTTGGGGAAGAAGAAACCCTTTTTAAACCCAAAAACCTTCCCAAAAACCCCAAAAACGTGTCGGCATTGCAGGCTTTTGGCCCCTTTGGGAAAAGTTGCCTTTCCGGGCGGTGGCACAGTGGGTTCCGCCACGTATGGCCCTTTCCGCCCCCCCTTCCAGATTTCCCGAGCAGGCATTTCTTTGCCGGGAAAAAACCTTTCCCTCCCTGGCCAGACGTTCATCTAAAATTTCGCCTTGTCTGCATCTGTTCGGGAAAAAGTCCATTGACCACCGAACTGGACAGAAAGCAGGGCCAAAGGCGCTATACCCTTTTTGGACATCACTGGGTAAGGGGGGAATGTCTTGGTGGTGACGGGGGCTCTCGGGTGGGCCACCTTTTCCAAAACCGCAGGGATGGTCGGGTTCTTTCCCCAAGGCCCCTCGGGTGCATCACGTGCCCGGGAAAAACCGGGCCGGTTAAAATTAAATCGCCCTTGGGCCGTCCACCCCAGGTAGGAGTTTGGGGGGCTCCCAAAAAAGAGACTGAGGCTGTGGGGGGCCCAAAAACCTTGTGCCAGCAAGGTGGTGGCGATAACGGTCGAAATCTGCGGGCCCCCCTTAGATCTAGGCTGGAGCACTCCCTTGCCTTGTCGTCCAGAAATTTCAAAAGGGCCCCCGGGTCTGGACTGCCTGCTGAGGGAAGGCCCTCAAGGGTTAGTTTCGCATTTCCCTTCGCACCCTGCTTCACCCCCTGGTGCGTTGCAGTGTCACTCGGCCTCCCGCAACCGTCATGTTGAGTGGCAAAACCCCGGAATTCCACCCTCCCCTCTCCAGCGATTGTGGCAGCAGGCAATGCCATTACGCAGTAAAGGACACTGGCCCCCGACAAGCGCGGGGCACCTGGGGTGTTGAGCCACCTGGTGGAGGCGGTGAAAGAGCTCTGCACCCCCTTGCCATTTTTTTAAGAAGCCCCAAAATGGTCATGCGGAAAAAATCCCTTTTGGTTTTGGGGTCTTAGTTTCTGGAAAAATCGTTGGACATCTGAAACATCAGGTCCCCTGCGAGGGAGAGGGGGCACAGTGCGGACAGGAGCTTTTCTCCTGAATCCAAAGGCCCACATTTTTCCCAAATTTTTTTTGGGTTTTTTTTGGCAGTGGGTTGGGACCCGGGGGTGCAAGGGGGCCTCACTCCGGGGGGGACATCTGGGCCAGTCAGGGGTGTGTTGAAACTGTGCCCGGGGGAAGCGGGAGGAGGAGGTATTCCCTACACCGACGTTACCAACGTCCCCCTTGGAAGAGGTTTGGCCGAATTTGAGGGGAGGAGGAAAAGAGGAAGATCAGTTTGCTAGTGCCCTGACCCAGAGGCTTGGGAAATCAAGGCTCCATCTCTCACATGAGTGCTTGGATGCTCCATTTCCTCCAACATAATCCTCGCATTAAGGCCATTAAAATGAACAACAGTTTACATGGGTGGCCACCCTCCTCGATCCCCGGTACAAAACAAAACTAAGCACTTTCTTCCACCCACCCAAATAGAGAGTAAAATGCAGGAAATGGAGATCTTGCTGATTGATCAACTGGAGACATCTGTTTCGTCTGCTTCAGGTTCTTCAAATGTCACGGTGGAACAACGTCAGCGACGTGACAGCAGTAGAGTGCCAAGTTGCCGTAGCGGCATCAGCAGCAGGCAAGGTGGCAGAAGCCTAATGGGTGACCTCTGGCAATCTTTATTTACCACCTCACCAAAGCATGTAATGCAGGGCACACAAACAACACACAGAGACCAGCTTAAGATCATGGTGCACGACTATCTGCGTCTCAACACCGATGTTTTTGGATGTGTTCCGGACCCAATCGACTTCTGGGTATCCAAAATGGATGAATGGCCTGAGGACGTTCGCCACGGCATAAAGGTGTTGTCCTGCCCAGCAGCCAGCTCATATCTGTAGGGACCTTCCGCACAGCAGGAGGAGTCATTACCGACAAACGCATCCGGCTATCCACAGATAATGTCGATCGTTTGACTTTCATTAAGATGAATCAGGCATGATCTCTGATGATGTTGTGGCCTCAATTGCCGAGGTCACCGATTAGTTGCCTGTTCTACTTCACATTCCTCTTCAAACAGAAATGGTTCCTCTTTAACTTTTTTTTTAAATGTCATTTCTTACTGCAATTTTATTCTCAGTTCCCAAAGTTCATTTTGCTGGTTTTGCAGTGAGGAGACTGTAAAAGAAACCAAGGTTTCACACTGAAAAAACCGTATTCCATTTACTCACTTCATCTTTAGATTTTTCGCATTGTCAATGGTTTTGGGTCATGTTGCTGTGAGATACAGCTTAATCATGGTCCTTTGGAATAGAAATGTGGCTTTCTAAGTGGGTTTCTCCTCCAATTTTTAACATGGGGCT
>JAODAL010080596.1:0-12189 GCA_025379985.1 Phyllomedusa bahiana | reverse complement strand
TTGGTTGGCAGGGGCCGGGGTTATGCCGGTAGCAGGGATGGGGTGGTCGCCGCTCTTCTCCTCCATCCTCTGTGTCTTTGGTTGGCAGGGGCCGGGGTGATGCCGGTAGCAGGGATGGGGTGGCGCCCCCCGCTCTTTTTCCCCCACCCCTGCTTTGGTTGGCGGGGGCCCGGGGGTGTCCCCGGTAGCAGGGAGGGGGTGGTCGCCGCTTTTTCCCCACCCTCTTCTTTGGGGGGGGGCCGGGGGTTGATCCCGGGTACGGGAGGGGTGGCGCCGCTCTTCTCCTCCATCCTCTGTGTCTTTGGTTGGCAGGGGCCGGGGTGAAGCCGCAAGCAGGGGTGGGGTGGCGCCCTTTTTTCTCCTCCTTTCTCTGTGTTTTTGGTTTGCATGCCGCAGGACGAAAAGGGGGCCCCGTTCTGCCCTTCGAGTATTACCAGACGTTCTTCGACGTGGACACCTGTCAGGTGAGTCCGGCCGCCATTGCTCGCCCCCTTCCTGGGTTGCTCGTCTCTGATTGGCTGATCTGTGCTGATTGCAGGTCCTGGACCGGATAAAGGGCTCAGTGCTGCCGATCCCCGGAAGGAACTTTGTGAGGTTGTATGTGAGAAGTAACCCCGATCTGTATGGTGAGTGCGCCCCCTCACTGCCAAAACAGAACCAGCACAGCGCCCCCTCACTGCCATAACAGAACCAGCACAGCGCCCCCTCACTGCCAAAACAGAGCCAGCCGGCCCCTTTATGTGGGCCAGGCCCCCCCGCCAAAAACAACCAGCACAGCGCCCCCCCCCACTGCCAAAACAGAACCAGCACAGCCCCCCCCTCACGCCAAAACCTACGGGGAGGCCAGGCCCGGACAGCCCCCCCTCATGCCAAAACAGAACCCACACAGCGCCCCCTCCTGCCAAACAAAACCAGCCAGCCCCCCCCCCTCACTGCCAAAACGAGCCAGCACAGCGCCCCCTCCTGGCCAAAACGAGCCAGCAAGCGCCCCCTCACGCCCAAAACGGGCCCGCACAGCGCCCCCCTCACTCCCAAAAAAAGGCCGCACAGCGCCCCCCCCGTCCCAAAACAGACCACACAGCGCCCCCCCCCTGCCAAAACGGGCCAAAAGGGCCCCCCCTCATGCCAAAACAGAGCCACACAGCGCCCCCTCACTGCCAAAACAGAGCCAGCACAGCGCCCCCTCACTGCCAAAACAGAGCCAGCACAGCGCCCCCCTCACTGCCAAACGACCCCAACAGCCCCCCCCACTGCCAAAACAGAGCGCACAGCGCCCCCTCATCCCAAAACAGACCCCAAAACACGCCCCTACTGCCAAACACAGCCAGCACAGCGCCCCTCATGCCAAAAAGAGCACACAGCGCCCCCTCACTGCCAAAACAGAGCCAGCACAGCGCCCCCTCCTCCAAAACAGAGCCACCCCCTTGCGCCCCCCTCACTGCCAAAACAGAGCCACCCACAGGCCCCCTCACTGCCAAAACAGAGCCGCACGGCCCCCATTTTGCCAAAAAACCCCAGACGCGCGGCCCCTCATGTCCAAAAAAGAGCCACACAGCGCCCCCCTCACGCCCAACACCAGCCAGGCCCACCCCCGCAAAACCCCGAAGCCCCCCTCAGCCAAAACAGAGCCAGCAAAACCCCTCCGCCATAAAAGGCCGGGCCCAGCCCCCCCTTTATGCCTAAACCCCTCCCAAACCCGGGGGAACCCGTCCCCCCTCACTGCCAAACAGAACCAGCACACGCCCCCTTTCCCTGCCAAACAAAAACCAGCACGCGCCCCCCTCACTCCCAAAAACGACCCACACGCGCCCCCTCACTGCCAAAACAGAGCCAGCACAGCGCCCCCTCACTGCCATAACAGAGCCAGCACAGCGCCCCCTCACTGCCATAACAGAGCCAGCACAGCGCCCCCTCACTGCCATAACAGAGCCAGCACAGCGCCCCCTCACTGCCATAACAGAGCCAGCACAGCGCCCCCTCACTGCCAAAACAGAGCCAGCACAGCGCCCCCTCACTGCCATAACAGAGCCAGCACCGCGCCCCCCCTGCCATAACCAAAGGGGAGGTCGGGCCCAGCACAGCGCCCCTCACTGCCATAACGAACCGCACAGCGCCCCCCCCACTGCCAAAAACGACCAGCAAGCCCCCCCCTCACTGCCATAAAAAAAACCCAGCACGGGCCCCCCCTCCGCCATAACAGCCCCAGCACAGCGCCCCTCACTCCCAAAAACCCGAGCCAGCCAGCGCCCCCTCACTGCCATAACAAAACCCAGCACAGCGCCCCCTCATAATAAGACCAGCACAGCCCCCCCTCACTGCAAAAAGAACCACACGGGCCCCCCACTCCCAAAAACCGACCCAGCACAGCGCCCCCTCACTGCCATAACCTACAGGGAGGTCAGAGCCAGCACAGCGCCCCCTCACTGCCATAACAGAGCCGCAAGCTCCCCATGCCATAGCAGAGCCAGCCAGGCCCCCCCCCCTGTCAAACGACCAGCACAGGCCCCCCTCACTCCCCAAAACCGGCCCGCACTTTTCCCCCCTCACTGCCATAGCAGAGCCAGCACGGGCCCCCCCTCCCTGCCATGCGGGCCCAGCACAGCGCCCCCCCACTCCAAGCAGAGCCAGCATAGCGCCCCCTCACGCCTGACAAGCCAGCCAGCGCCCCCCCCTCCCATAACGAGCCAGACAGCGCCCCCTCACTCCCATAACCGAGCCAGACAGCCCCCCCCCTGCCATGAGGCCAGCACAGCGCCCCCTCATGCCATGCAGAGCCAGCACTGCGCCCCCTCACGCCATAACAAGCCAGCACGCCCCCCCTCACGCCATAACAAAACCCCAGCACAGCGCCCCCTCATGCCAAAACAGAGCACCAGCACCCCCTCATGAAAAGAACCAGCACAGCCCCCCCCTCACTGCCAAAAACCGACCAGCACAGCCCCCCCTCACTGATAACCGGCCGCCGCGCCCCCCCTCTGCCATAACAAGCCAGCACAGCGCCCCCTCCCTGCCATTCGAGCCAGCACAGCGTCCCCTTCCCTGCCATAACAGAGCCACCCACGGGCCCCCCCCCTCATCCCATAACGGCCCAGCACAGCGCCCCCCAAATCCATAACAGAACCGCACAGCGCCCCCTCACTGCCTAACAGACCCAGCACAGCGCCCCCTCATGCCATAGCAGAGCCAGACAGCGCCCCCTATACCATAACAACCCCAGCACAGCCCCCCCTCCTGCCTAAAAAGCCAGCACAGCGCCCCCTCATGCCATAACAGAGCCCACGCGCCCCTCACTGCCAAAACAGAGCCAGCCAGCCCCCCCTCACTGCCAACAAGCCAGCACACCCCCCCCTCATTTCCATTAACAAGCCAGCACGGGCCCCCCCTCCGCATAAGAGCCAGCACAGCCCCCCCCTCACTGCCAAAACGAGCCAGCACAGCGCCCCCTCACTGCCAAAAGACCCCCGCACGCGCCCCCTCACTGCCTAACAGAGCAGCACAGCGCCCCCCTACTGCCAAACAGAGCCGCACCCCCCCCCTCACTGCCATATCCTACAGGGAGACCAGAGCCAGCAAAGCGCCCCCTCACTGTCATAGCAGAGCCAGCACAGCGCCCCTCACTGCCAAGCAAGCCACCCACAGCCCCCCCCTCACTGCCAAAACAGAGCCAGCACAGCGCCCCCTCACTGCCATAACCTACAGGGAGGTCAGAGCCAGCACAGCGCCCCCTCACTGCCATAACAGAACCAGCACAGCGCCCCCTCACTGCCATAACAGAACCAGCACAGCGCCCCCTCAATGCCATAAAAAGAGCCAGACAGCGCCCCCTCCCCTGCCATAACAGACCCGCACAGCGCCCCCTCATGCCATAACGACCCGAACAGGCCCCCACTGCCTAACGAGCCAGAACAGCGCCCCCTCATGCCATAACAGAGCCAGCACAGGCCCCCTCACTGCCATAACAGGCCGCAAACGCCCCCCATGCCATAACAAAAACCAGGACTCGCCCCCCCCCCACTCCCAAAAACCCTTTAAAAGGGAGGCCCAGGGGCCAGCACAGCGCCCCCCATGCCCATAACAAAACCCAGCACAGCGCCCCCTCACTGCCAAAACAGAACCAGCACAGCGCCCCCTCACTGCCATAACAGGCCAGACAGCCCCCCCCTCAATGCCAAAACAGACCCAGCACAGCCCCCCCCCTCACTGCCAAAAAAGGGGCCCAGAACAGCCCCCCCTTCACTGCCATAAAAGAGCCAGCACAGCGCCCCCTCCTCCCATAACAAACCGCACAGCCCCCCCCTCCTGCCATAACAGGCCAGAAACCAGCGCCCCCTCACTGCCAAGAAAGGCCGGGAACAGCGCCCCCTCATTTCCTAGCAGGGGGCCAGCACACCCGCCCCCTCACTCCCAAAAAACAAAAACCCCCCCACACGCGCCCCCCTCACGGGCCTAAAGAGCCGGGCACACGCCCCCTAAACGGGCCTTTGCAGAGCCAAACAGCCCCCCCTTTCACTGCCGAAACCCAACCCAGCACAGCGCCCCCCCCCACTGCCGAAACAGAGCCAGCAACAGCGCCCCTCACTCCCCGTTCAGAGCCACCCACAGCGCCCCCCCCACTGCCATAAAAAAGGGGCCCACAGCCCCCCCTCACTCCCATAACAGACCCAGGACAGCGCCCCCTCACTGCCAAAACGAACCACACAGCGCCCCCTCACGCCAAAACAGAACCACAACAGCGCCCCCTCATTTCCCAAATAACAAAAACCAGCAAAAGGCCCCCCCTCACTGCCATAACAAAACCCGGGCCAAAAGCCCCCCCTCCTCCCAAAACAAAAACCAGAACAGCCCCCCTAACGCCATAACCGACCCAAAGCACAGCGCCCCCCACTGCCAAAACCCCCGGCCACCCACAGCGCCCCCTCACCCCCAAACCCGGCCAGCAAAAGGCCCCCTCCTGCCATAACCGAGCCACCCCCAGCCCCCCCCTCACTGCCATAACCGAGCCAGCACAGCGACCCCTTCACTCCCCAATAACCGACCGCCCCAGCGCCCCTCCTCCCATAACCGGGGCCAGCCACAGGCCCCCTCACGCCAAAAACCAGCCAGCCAGCGCCCCCCCCCTTTTGCCATAAAACCGACCCAAAGAAAGGGCCCCCCCCTCACTCCCAAAAACCCGAGCCAGCACAGCCCCCCCTCACTGCCAAAAAACCGAGAAAGCCCCAGCGCCCCCTCCCCCTGCCTTAACAAAACCACACAGCCCCCCCCCTCATTTCCAAAAACGAACCCCCCAGCGCCCCCCCCAACTGCCTTTAACCTACAGGGGGGCCCGGAGCCACCCACAGCCCCCCCCTCACTGCCATAACAGAACCAGCACAGCGCCCCCCTCACTGCCATAACCTACAGGGAGGTCAGAGCCCGCACAGCGCCCCCATCACTCCCAAAAACAGAGCCAGCACAGCGCCCCCTCACTGCCATAACCTACAGGGAGGTCAGAGCCAGCACAGCCCCCCCCCCACTGCCTTTAACAAGCCGCACAGCGCCCCCTCACTGCCATAACCTACAGGGAGGCAGAGCCAGAAACAGCGCCCCCTCACTGCCAAAACAGAGCCAGCACAGGCCCCCCCCAACTGCCATAAAAAAGCCAGCCAGCCCCCCCTCACTGCCATAACAAAGCCAGCAAAACCCGCCCCCCCCCCGCCATAACCTACAGGGGGGCCGGGGGCCCCCCGCACAGGCCCCCTCATGCCATAACAGAGCCAGCCACAGGGGCCCCCTCACTGCCAAAAACAGACCCCAACCAAAGCGCCCCCTAAACTGCCAAAAGAGACCCCAGCCAGCGCCCCCATTGACTGCCATGGGCAGAGCCGGGCACAGCCCCCCTCACTCCCAATAGCAGAGCCAGAACAGCCCCCCCCCCTAAATGCCATAGAAAGGAACCCAGCACAGCCCCCCCTCACTGCCATACCCAAAACCCAGCACAGCCCCCCCTCACTGCCAAACAGAACCAGAAACAGCCCCCCCCCCTCACTGGCATAAAAAGAACCACACAGCGCCCCCTATTTCCCAAATAAACCTAAAGGGGGGCCCGGGGGCCAGCACAGCGCCCCCTCACTGCCATAACAGAACCAGCACAGCGCCCCCTCACTGCCATAACAGAACCAGCACAGCGCCCCCTCACTGCCAAAACCTACAGGGAGGTCAGAGCCAGCACAGCGCCCCCTCCCCGGGGCTTTAACAAAACCATCACAGCGCCCCCTCACAGCCATAACCCCTACGGGGGAGGTCGAGCCAGCACAGCCCCCCCCTCCCCTGCCATACAGAGCCGGGCACGGGCCCCCCTCACTCCCAAAAACCTACAGGGGGGGCCGGAGCCAGAAACAGGCCCCCCCCACTGCCATAACAGAGCCAGCCCACCCCCCCCCTCACGGCCAAAACAAAACCAGCACGGGCCCCCCCTCATTTGCCATAACAGAGCCAGCACAGCGCCCCCTCCCCTGCCATAACAGGGGCCAGCACAGCGCCCCCTCCTGCCATAGCAGACCCAGCACAGGCCCCCCCACTGCCTTAGCAGAGCCAGCAAAAGGCCCCCTCACTCCCAAATAGCAGACCCAGCAAAAGGGGCCCCTCACTCCCCAGAAAAGACCCAAAGCACAGCCCCCCTCACTCCCTTTCCAGAGCCAGCACAGCGCCCCCCCCCCCTCACTGCCATAGCGGGGAGCCGCACAGCCCCCCCCTCACTGCCATAGCGGGAGCCTCACAGCGCCCCCTAAATTGCCATAGCAAAACCCAAAGCACACCCGCCCCCTCAATGCCAAAACAGGCCACCCACAGCGCCCCCGGGCTCCCCCTTTGTAAGGCAGTAAATGCCCTTTCTTCCACGTGGGGGGGCCCGTAAAGCCCCGCTCCCCCCCTTTGAAAGAGGCAGAAAAATGCCCCGTCTCTCCTCTGTAGATGCAGTAAACCCCCCCGTCCCCCCCCCTGTAAAATGCAGAAAAAATGCCCCGTTCTCCCCTGTAATCCCATTTTAAATCCCCCCGTCTCTCCCCTGTAGATGCATTAAATGCCCCGTCTCTCCCCTGAAAAAGGGCGGAAAATGCCCCGTCTCCCCCCCCTGTAGGGGGGCAGAAAATTTTCCCCGTCTCCCCCCCCGTAAAAGGCAGTAAATGCCCCATCTCCCCCCCTGTAGAGCATAAATCCCCCGTCTTCCCCCCGTAGAGGCGTAAATCCCCTTCTCTCCTCCTGTAGTTTCAGAAAAATTGCCCCGTTCCCCCACCCGTAGATGCAGAAAAATGCCCCCCTTCCCCCTCCCCCTGTAGGGGAGAAAGGGCCCCGTCTCCCCATCCTGTAATGCGGGTAAATGCCCCCCCTCTCCCCGGGTAAAAATCAGTAAATCCCCGTCTCTCCCCTGTAGAGGCAGTAAATGCCCGCTCTCCACGTAAGGCGGGGGAAAAGCCCCATCCCCTCCCCCTTTAGTTTGCAAAAATGCCCCGTCTCTCCCCCGGTAAAGGCGGAAAAAGGGCCCCATCTACCCCCCTTTAGATGCAGTAAATCCCCCGCCTCTCCTGTAAAAATTTGCAGTAAACCCCCCGTCCCCCTCCCCTGTAGATGCAGAAAAATGCCCCGCCCTTTTCCCCCGTAGAGGCAGAAAATTTGCCCCGTTTTCCCCCCTTTAGGGCAGTAAATGCCCCGCTCTTTTCCTGTAATGCAGAAAAATCCCCCGCTCTCCCCTGAAATGCAAAAATTTGCCCCCCCTCCCCCCCGTAGATCCAGTAAATCCCCCCGCCCCTCCCCTGAAAGGTAGAAAATTTGCCCCCTCTTCCCCCGAAAGAGGCAGAAAAATCCCCCCTTTCCTCCCCCCCGTAGAGGCGGAAAATTCCCCGTCGTTTTCCCCCCCGTAGAGGCGGTAAAATGCCCCGTCGTCCTCCCCCCGTTAGAGAGGGGGTTTTTAAACCCCCCGTCTTCCCCCCCCCGTAAGGGGGGGTTAAAACCCCCCGTCTTTCTCCCCCGTAGAGGGGGGTAAATCCCCCGTGCCCTTTCCCCCCCGTAGAGGCGGAAAATTTGCCCCCCGTAGTCTCCCCCCCCCGTAAGGGGGAAAAACCCCTTTCGTCCTCCCCCCGTAATGGCGGAAAACCCCCGCCCGTCTCCCCCCCCCGTAGGGGGCGGAAAAATTGCCCCGTCGTCTCCCCCCCCCCTTTAGGGGGGTTGGGTAAATCCCCCGTGGGCTCCCCCCCCCCGTAGAGGGGGGGTAAAAAAATGCCCCCCCGTCTCCCCCCCCCGCAAGAGGCGGAAAATTTCCCGTCGTCTCCCCCCCCGCAGAGGGGGGGTAAATCCCCCCCGTCGTCTCTCCCCCCGCAAAAGGGCGGAAAATGCCCCGTCGTCTTCCCCCCGTAAAAAGGGGGGAAAATGCCCCGTCGTCTCCCCCCCCGTAAGGGGGGGGTAAATTTGCCCCGTGTCTTTTTCCCCCCTAGAGGCGGTAAATGCCCCGGTGGGTTCTCCCCCGAGAGGCGGTAAATGCCCCGAGTCTTCCCCCCCGTAGAGGGGGGGTTTTTGCCCCCCGGGGCTTCCCCCCTTTGAGGGGGGTTAAATGCCCGTCGTCTCCCCCCCCCCGTAGAGGGGGTTTTAAAAAGGGCCCGTCGTCTCCCCCCCCCCCGTAGAGGGGGGAAAGGCCAAATGCCCCGTGGGTCTCTCCCCCCGTAGAGGGGGGGTTTTAAAATTTTTCCCCCGGCGTCTCCCCCCCCCCCTTTGGGGAGGGAAAATTTTTTGCCCCCCGTGGCCCCCCCCCCGTAGAGGGGGCGGTAAATCCCCCGTGCCCTTTTCCCCCCGGGAAAGGGGGGGGGGTTAAATCCCCCGCCCGTCTTTTCCCCCCCGTAGGAGGGGGTTTTAAAATGCCCCGTGTCTCCCCCCCCGGTAGAGGGGGGAAAAAATGCCCCCGTCGTCTCTCCCCCCCGTAAGGGCGGGGCGGGGGGGAAAGAACCGTTCTCCCACCCCGTAGAGGGGGGGAAAAATCCCCCCGTTGGGCTCTCCCCCCAGAGGGGCCCGGTAAATCCCCCGTGTCTTCTCCCCCCCTTAGGGGGCGGGGTAAAGGCCCCCTTCGTCTCTCCCCCCTAGGGGGGGGGGAAAATCCCCCCCGTGTTCTCTCCCCCCGAATAGGCGGGGGGGGGTGAGTTTTAATCCTGCCCCCCTTTGACGGTTTTAAATCCCCCTTTTTGTTACCTCCCCCGTAAGGGGGTTTAAAGGCCGTCGTCCCCCCCCCCCGGTGGGGGGTTTTTAAACCCCCCGTGGGTTTCCCCTCCCCCCTTTAGAGGGGGAAAATTTTTTTCCCCCCGTGTATCCCCCCCCTTTGGGGCCCGGTTGGGGGGTTTCCCCCCCAGTGGGAGGGAAAACCCCTTTGGGGGGGTTTCCGTCCTCCCCCGTAGGGGCCGGAAAATTGCCCCTCGTCTCTCCCCCCCCGTAGAGGCGGTCAATGCCCCGTCGTCTCTCCCCCCTTTTAAAAGGCGGTAAAATGCCCCGTCGTCTCCCCCGGGGGGTAGATTTGGGGGGTAAATCCCCCTTCCCCTCTCCCCCCTTAGGGGGGGGGTAAATCCCCCCGTCGTTCTCCCCCCTAGAGGCGGTAAATGCCCCGTGTCTTTTCCCCCCTTTTTAAAAAGGGGGGAAAAATTTGCCCCGTGGGTTTTTCCCCCCCCTTAAGAGGGGGGAAAATTTTATCCCCCCTTGTTTTCTCCCCCCCAAAGAGGGGGGGGTAAATCCCCTTTTCGTCTTTTCCCCCCTAGAGGGGGGTAAAGGGCCCCGTCGTCTCCCCCCCCTTTAGAGGGGGGTAAATGCCCCTCGCCCTTTCCCCCCCCCGAAGAGGGGGGGTTAAATGCCCTCGTTTTCTTCCCCCCGTAGAGGGGGGGAAAAAATTGCCCCGCGCTCTCCCCCCCTTTGGGGGGGTTAAAGGGCCCCGTCTTTCTTCCCCCCCGAAAGGGGGGGGGAAATCCCCCGTGGTCTCTCCCCCCGAAAGGGGGGGGTAAATGCCCCTTTCCTTCTCTCCCCCGTAGAGGCGGAAAATTTTGGGAAACCGTCGTCTCCCCCCCCTTTTAGAGGGGGGAAAATCCCCCGGGCGTTTTTCTCCCCCCCTTTGAGGGGGGAAAAATGCCCCCGCCCGTTTTTCCCCCCGTAAAAGGCGGTAAATGCCCCGTGTCTCTCCCCCCCGTGGGAGGGGGGAAAAGGGCCCCGTGCCCCTCCCCCCGTGGGAGGCGGTAAATCCCCCCTTTCGTCTCTCCCCCCGTAGAGGGGG
Source organism: Phyllomedusa bahiana (assembly GCA_025379985.1). Classification (NCBI taxonomy): domain Eukaryota; kingdom Metazoa; phylum Chordata; class Amphibia; order Anura; family Hylidae; genus Phyllomedusa; species Phyllomedusa bahiana. The sequence continues at coordinate 1,916 of JAODAL010080596.1, read as the reverse complement.
GGAAATTTGCCCCGTGTCCCCCCCCCCCGTAGGGGGGCGGTAAATGCCCCGTTTCTTCCCCCCTAGAGGGGGGGGAAAATTGCCCCCGTCGTCTCTCCCCCCCCGTAAGAGGGGGTTAAAAATTTGCCCCGTCGTCTTTTCCCCCCGTAAGGGGGGGTAAATTCCCCCGGGTCGATCCCCCCCCGTAGGGGGGGGTAAATCCCCCCCTTTCGTTTCCCCCCGTAGGGGCGGGAAAAATGCCCCGGGCCGTCTCTCCCCCCTTAAGAGGGGGGGTTTAAAAATTGCCCCCGTCGTCTTCCCCCCTAGAGGCGGAAAAAATGCCCCCGATCTCCCCCCCCAGAGGGGGGTTAAATCCCCCGCCCGTCTCTCCCCCTTAGGGGGGTAAATCCCCCGTCGTCTTCCCCCGTAAGGGTTTAAAATTTTCCCCCCCGTCCCCTCCCCCCCTTAGAGGGGGGAAAATTTGCCCCGGCCCTCTTTCCCCCTTGAGGCTTTTTAAAAAATTTGGCCCCGTCGTCTCCCCCCCCGGGGCGGAAAATCCCCCCGTGTCTTTCCCCCCCGTAGAGGGGGTTAAAATGCCCCGTCGTTCTTTCCCCCCTTTGGGGGGGGTAAATGCCCCCCCCGTCTCCCCCCCCGTAAGGCGGGGGTTTAAATGCCCCGTCTTCTCCCCCCCCCGAAAGAGGCGGGAAAAAAGGCCCTGTCGTCTCTCCCCCCTTTAGAGGGGGGGGAAAAATTCCCCCGTCGTCTCCCCCCCCCCGTAGGGGGCGGTTACTGCAAAAAATACGGGGGGGTCTTTGCCACCAGGGCCCCTTCACGGGGTTTTACCTACTTCCCATTGACCATTTAAAAATTTTTTTTGCCTCTTTTTTTCCAAAAAGGGTCCCATCTGGATTTTTTTGCCCCCCTTTGGATCTTCCCCTTTTTCTCCTTTCAGGGGGAAATTCTCCCAAATTTCTTTGTTTTGAAACCCGGGGAAAGCTCAGTACCACTTGTCCAAGTTAGAAAGGGTAGATCCGGGTTTCAAAACCATCAAAGTTAAAGATCAATGCTCAGGAAGCCCTGGTGATCCTAGGGTATGCCCGAACCTTGGAGGGTGGAGGGTCTACCCGGGACTCTCCCACCCCCAAGCTTCTCCCCCTGGGAATGCACCGTCCTTTTGATGGTGGAGGTCTGATCTCTGGGGCTCTCCTCACCTCAAGCCTTCTCCCCCCTGGTAAGTTTGGCTCCTTAGAGGGGGAGGGGCTGATCTCTGGGGGCCCCCCCATCCCAGAGCCCCACCCCCGGTAATGGGGAAGCCCACTCCTTATAGGGGGGATTGATCTCGGGCTTCCCATCCTCAGAGCCCTCCCCCCCGGTAATGCAGTCGGCTCCTTTAGGGTTTGGGGGGCTGATCCTGGGGGGTCCCTCAACCTCAGAGTTTTTTCCCCCCCCGGGAATGCAGTCGACTCCTTTGATGGGGAGGTCCGGGCTTGGGGCTCTCCTCATCCTCAGAGCTCCTCCCCTCCTGGTAATGCAGTCGACTCCTTATGATGGGGGAGGTCTGATCTCTGGGGGTCCCCATCCCAGAGTTTCCCACCTTAAATTGGGGCCGTCCCTTAGATGGTGGAGGGGTGTCTCGGGGCTCTCCTCATCCCAGAGCTCCTCCCGGAATGCTCGGCCCTTATGTGGTGGAGGTCTATCTCTGGGGCCCTCATCCCCAGAGCTCCCCCGGGGGAATGGCGGCTCCTTATGATGGTGGAGGTCTGATCTCTGGGGCTCTCCTCATCCTCAGAGCTTCTCCCTCCCGGGAATTTCTGTGGCTCCTTAGAGGGGGAGGTCTGATCTCTGGGGCTCTCCTCATCCTCAGAGCTCCTCCTCCTGGTAATGCAGTCGGCTCCTTATGATGGTGGAGGTCTGATCTCTGGGGCTCTCCTCATCCT
>JAODAL010080595.1:0-12189 GCA_025379985.1 Phyllomedusa bahiana | reverse complement strand
AGGGGCACTGCAATGATTCTTCATCTTTCTCCTCCGCCTCAAATTCGCGCCAACCTTTTTTCCAAAGGGCGGGGACGTCGGTAACATCGGTGTCTAGGATACCTCCTCCTCCCCCTCCTCCGCTGCCTCCGGCACGCTTCAACACAGCCCGGGACTTGCCTGAGATGATGCCCCTGAGAGCTGATGCGCCCCCTTGCACTGCTCTGGACCCGAACCACTGCCTAATGAAGGACCGAGGGAAATTGTGAAACTGTCGGGCCTTGGGGAAATTGACGGAGAGAAAGGCTCCGTGTCCGCTCTGTGTCCGTCTCCTCCCCCGTCGCTGGCGGGACCTGTTGTTTTCAGAGTGTCCTCGATCGTTCCAGAACTAAGATCACCACATGCTCATGCTGACAAGGGCATTGTCCGCACTGACCATTTTGGTGGCTTCTTCAAACTGGCAAGGATGGTGCAGAGCTCTTTCACCTGCCTCCACTCTCGGTGGTTCAAACCCCCCGAGGTCCGTACCGCTGCTTGTCGGGCCCATGTGGTCACTTCGTACTGCGTAATGGCATTGCGCTGCTGCCACAATCGCTGGAGCATGTGGGGTGGAATTCCGCGTGTTGCCACGCCCAACAATGAGACGGTTGACGGGGAGGCCGAGCTGACGCTGCAACGCAGCCAGGCGGGACGAAGCAGGGTGAGGGCGAAACGGCGGAAGTGCGAACTCAGACCTCGGCTTCTTCAGCAGGCAGTCCCGACCCGGGTAGCTCTTTAGAAATTTCTGGACGACAAGGTTCATGACTTTGTGCCAGGCAAGGGATGTGCTCCAGCCTACCGATCTTAAGGGCGGCCAGCAGATTTCCCCCCTTTATCGCACCCCACCTTGCCTGGCACAAGGTTCTTGTCACCCAGCCAGCGCTCGGTCTCGTTGCTTAGAGCGTCCACAGCTCCTGACCTGTGTGTGGACGGTCTCCAAGGCGATTAATTTCAACACGGCCTGGTGTCTCGGGGCACGTGATGCCCGAGGACTTGGGGGAAAGAGCCCTGCACCATCCTGCGGTTTTGAAGGGCGGGCGCCGAGCCTGAGAGCCACCGTCAGCCCCAGAGAATCCACCCGCTCACCCAGTGGGGCTGTCACAGAGTTTATAGTGGCCTTGGCCGTGCTTTACTAGTCCATGTGTCGGTGGAGAGATGGGCTTTTTCCGGAACAGAGGCAGACAACGCGCTTGAAATTTTAGATGACACGTGTGGCTGGCCAGGGCTCAGGGAAGGCTTATCTTGCAAAGAAATGCCTGGCTCAGGCATCAGGTATTGGGGGCAAGCGAGGGCCATGACGTGGCGGAACCCATCTGTTTGTCCACCAGAACGGAAAGGCAACATTTCCAAGGCCAAAAGCCTGGGCAATGCGCATCAGGTTTTGCTTTGGGGATGTTTTGGGTTAAAGTGTTTCTTCTGCCTCCCAAATGGAAGACAGGACAGATAGGCTGGCTGCTAGACATGGCGACCTGTACGGCAGTGCAGGTCGTCACAAATTGGCGGAAGGAGAAGGGGTAGGATGGGTCTTGGTGGTGCTGGTGGTACGCGGGCGACGGTGGAGGCTGATGCGGAGGCTGATCCCTGATCATGACTCTGAGAGTCATGGGGCAGCCTGCGGAACGCTTGGTGGGTGGTGGAGGAGGTAGGGGCGGAGACAGAGGGCTGTGACAGTGGTTGGAGGACCTGGAGTCGGTCTGGCCTTTGTGGCCAAGTGTTCCCTCATTTCAAAACTCATGCATTCGCTGAATGTGACTAGGACATGTTGGTGGTGTTAACCACTTAAGCGTTATTGAATCTACTTATTGAGTTTAGCAATGGCGGCATATGACTGCTGGGTGAATAGAGGCTTGCTCAAGAAGGCCCAGGCTGAGAGGTCCTGGGCCTTTTTGTGGCGGATAACGCAGGAGCGGGGTTTGCGCTGACCGTGGCTGGCGGAATCATATCAGAGGACTTCTGCGCCGCCCTCTCCCTTTTTGTGGGCGGGGAAACCCGTATTGACACTACCCCATCGTCTTCCTCCTCGTCCATTGATGAGCCGATTCGCAAGCAAAATTTGCGAAAAGCCAGGATGGATCCCGCAATGTCGTCATTCATCATCATCATCAACACGGTGGACTTGGTCGTCCTGACTTTCTGCATCCAGAAGCTGCGAGTACAAGCAAGGGGGCACTGCAATGGCCGTTGCCTGACGCCGGGATTGTTGCCTGATTGACCGGCTTCCTTCACCCTCCTCTGATGGCATCAGTAACTGGGCGTCAGAGCAGAGAAAATCATCCTTTTTGACTCTTGATCTTTTAACATGCCTTCCTGAACCCATACCGCATTTTGTCTCAAAGAGGTCTTAGAAAATGGATTTATCAAGTGGTGGGTACACGAAGTTGACATTTGGTCTGCTTCATGTTGGACAGTATGCTGATGACGACATTTGGGGCCGTGGACTGCGAGGAGGAGGAGGGTATAAGATGTAGATGCAGGTTGCATTAACCACTGAAGGGACAGATTGGACGACGATGTTCGTTACTTAGATTCTACAGGGCACGGACCCAGCGATGTACGCTGACGGTCCTTGCAATGACGGGGGGGATCCGCTGGCATGCGTGTTGTCACCAGAACTGGAAGGAGCACCTTCTCTCGTACCCTCTACCTCCATGTGCTACCCCCTCTTTGCTAGTTACCACCGCATTTCCCACTCCATGTTCAGAATATAAAAATTGAGAAGTATGATATAGTTTTGGAAAAGTCTCTTATTTAAAAGACAGCAAATCACAGACTATTTCAAATCCCTCATTCAAAACAAAATTGCTGGATTCAACATTTAACTGCAAGGTGTTATCATAACAAAATGCTGGATGGGCAAAAAGTTCCATAAAACACACGTATTTGTTATCTTTTGGTATAATAAACTGTATTTTTGCACCTTTTATTAAGTCTGTGGTGAAATTTATAGAATTGCTGTTTTAAGATTTAGTAGATGCCTTCGCGTCAATGAACAGTGCTGAAGGCGCAAAAAGTCAAAAACACGGTAACTGTTATGTTTTGATATAAATAAACTGTATTTTTGCTACCTTTCAATTTCACCTGTGGTGAATATAGAATTGCTGTTTTAAGAATTTACGTAGATGCTGCGTCAATGAACAGTGCTGGGTGCGCAAAAGTCAAAAAACACGTTAAATGTTATGTTATGATATAATAAACGGTTTATTTTTGCACCTTTCAATTCAGCTGTGGTGAATATAGAATTGCTGTTTTAAAGATTTACGTTAGATGCTGCGTCAAATGAACAGGGCTGGGTGCGACAAAAGTCAAAAAAAACACGTATAAATGTTTGTCTGTTATTATATAACTGTATTTTTTGCACCTTTCAATCACCTGTGGTTCTTGGTGAATTTTGAGGTTTGTGAATAAGAGAATTTGCTTCTGTTTTTTTGATTGCCTCTTGTTTTTTAAGATTTTACGTAGAGATTGCCTTTAGAATAGATTAGAAGAAGATGTGATGCGATGCTGGCGTTCTTAGGCCGTTCACATCTCAATGAAAATGAAACAGTGCTGAACGGCGCAAAAGTCAAAAAAAGTAATGTTTATGTTTTTTTGATTAATATTAATAAACTGTTTTTTAGCACCTTTCAATTCAAGTGGGTTGAATATAGAATTGCTGTTTTAAGATTTACGTAGATGCTGCGTCAATGAACAGTTGCTGGTGCGCAAAAGTCAAAAACACGTAATGTTATGTTTTTGATATAATCAAACGGTATTTTTGCACCTTAATTCACCTGTGGTGTATATAGAATTGCTGTTTTAAGATTTACGTAGATGCGTTGAACAATGAACAGTGCTTGGGGTGCGCAAAAAGTCAAAAAAAAAAAAAAAAATAAAAAAAAAGAATAATATCAAGAAAGTTATAGGAAAAGAAAAAGAGAAAGAAAGAAAAGGAAAAAAAAAAAACGAAAAAAAAAAAGTATCTTCAGCAAAAAACAAATAGAAACCAAAAATACAAAAAAAAATGCGACTCCAAATAAAGCACAAAGGAGATCAAAAGAACGAAAAAGATAAAAGAATAAAAAAAGAAAAAATAAAAAAAAGAAAAAAAATTTAAAACGAACGCTACAACAGCACAACGGAAAGGAGAAACAAAACAAGTACTTTGACTTCCCGTATTGTTGATGTCTTGTGTTATAATTTTAATTTAAGAAAAAATTTTTACAATATTTATAAACTGTATTTTATTTTTGCACTTTTTTTCAATTCCTCATGTGAGTGCAATTGATGGAAAATCAAAATATAGTATTGCTGTTTTTTTATGTTTTTCGTTGATGCTGCTTGCCGTCAATGAACAGTGGCTGAGTGCGCAAAAAAGTATAAAAAAAAAGCGTAAATGTTTATGTTTTGATATATTTTATATTAATAATAATTAATTTTAATAATAAGACTGTATTTTTTGCTCATTTCAATCTCATGTGGTGAATTTAGAATTGCTGTTTTAAGTTTTACGTAGATGCTGCGTCAATGAACGTTGCTGGAAGTATTCTGATGTGTGTACATGGCGTTGTAGCGGGGGCAAAATTCCCAAGTTCTAAAAAAACTCGTAACTGTTAGTTTTGGATACTGATAATAAACGGGTATTTTTTTGCACACTTTCAATTCACCTGTGGGGAATATAGAATTGCTGTTTAAGATTTACGTAGATGCTGCGTCAGATGAACAGTGCTGGAGTGCGCAAAAGTCAAAAAACACGTAATGTGATGTTTTCGTACGTCACAGTATTTTTGGCAAAAACAACCTGTGGTGACTAAAGATTGGCTGGTTGTAATTTAAGTTGCAAGGTGGATATATCAACGAAACTCACAGGGTTAAATGGGTAAAATTGAACACCATATCTGAAATGTATACTGATAATAAAGTGGGGTTTTGCAAGCTAAAAAAGAGACCTGCAGTTACTAGAAAATGATGTTATCCATATAAGTTTAGGCTGCCCAATTCCAGAATATTTCAATAGCAAAAACTGTTAATAATAAAGATATTCACTACAATGTCTACACTAAACAGTCTGGTGAACTTTATCTAGTGTTCTTTAAAGATAGAGCTTGTCTGTGTTCACCCGCGGGGGCCCCCCACCCGCTCAACGCGTGAATTTACAGTGGTGATTCTGCTTTATTAACATTCTAGGCTAATACATAAATGTTCAATCCATAATATAACTAAATTGGAAGGCCAGCTAAAGTAGAGGGTTTCTCTGTGCAGAAATAGACGAATTTCGCTGAGCTGTTTGGCCACAGGCAGAACGCAGGGTCTATCCCTATGAGACGTGAGAGACATGAGGCTGAAAGGAAACGCTGTTCTATGTAAAACGAGGTCATGTGATTTTTCCAGCCAATCGAAACCATACAACATTCCCAGTCATGACGTCGCACAACATCTCACCCTGCTCTATTTCTGTAATCTGAATTTGCTGGCCGCCAAAATTAAGGAAGCGCCGAAAAGGGCGATCTTAATAGATGATGCAACAGATTTTACCTTAATTATCGCATGATCTTGAAATTTCGATTCTCCATAAAACCTTGCCGTTTTTAACTTTGTCGATAAAAATGCTCAACACTAATTATGTTTATTTTTTTGTGGACAAAATGTCCTACCAAGGACCCTTTTCTAATCATGATTTTAATTTTTCCCCATTTTTTGGTGATTCTCTTTATTACCTAACTTTTCTTGAATTTTTAATATTTGTGTTTAAAAAAAAGTCCGTTATACTCGAGTATAAGCCGACCCAGTATAAGCCAGGGCCCCACTTTTGCCACAAAAAAACGGGGAAAACTTATTGCTCGAGTATAAGCCCAGGGGGGAAAACGCAGCGGCTATGGGAATTTTAAAATAAAAAAAAGATTCCAATAAAATTACATGGCGTTTTAAAGTCCCCCATAACCAAATAGGGAGGTATAGGCAGTTTTAATGTCCCCCCAAGGGGTTTAAAGTCCCCCTAAGCTATAGGCGTTTTAAAGTCCCCCCTAGGCTGGTAAGGGGTTTAAAGTCCCCATGTATAGGCAGGGTATAGGGGGCTATAGGGAGTACTGGGAGGTATAGGGGATTTCTAGGCAGGTATAGGTAGGTTATAGGGGTACTAGGGGAGGTATGGGAGTACAGGCAGGTTAGGGAGGCTTATAGGCAGATAGGGGGTTAGGGAGTACTGGCAGGTATGGTGGTTATAGGGGAGTACTAGGCGGTAAGGTAGTATAGGCAGGTATAGGTGGCTTAGGGGAGTACTAGGCAGGGATAGGCAGTATAGGCGGTTAGGTTGGCTTATGGCAGTACTAGGCAGGTTAGGTAGTACTAGGCAGTATAGGTAGTACGGCAGGGGATAGGCGTTAGGCGGTATAGGTGGCTTTTAGGCAGTATTGGGAGCAATGGCAGTACTAGAAGTATAGGGAGGTGTAGGGAACGTTTTAAAAAAAAAAAAAAAATCACTTACCCGGGTCCCGCTGTCCGTCTCCCTCCCCCCGGGCCTCCTCGCTGTTCGGTCCCGTGCGCTTTCTCGGCACAGGGGGGTCACTCTGGGGCCGCCACGCAGCGTGATGACATGACGTGCCTGTGCCGGGGGGGTCCCGGACAGCCCCGGCCGCTCCCGGGAGTTTTGCGACCACCCGGAGTCCACTGCGGAGCACGGAGCGCTCGCTCTGTGCCCCGCAGTGGAAACTCTTCACCTGTGTGCGCTCCGGAGGAGTCGCATGCGGGGAAGAGATGACGGACAGTGCCCGGGCCAGCGCAGCGCCGGGGACACTGTCAGCCGTGCTCGGCTTTCCAGTTATATGCGCTCCGTGGGGCCGCAATATAACTGAAGCGTCCCTGTCAGCACTCGGGCCATCGCAGCGCCTGAGTGCCGACAGTGACTCGAGTATACGCCGAGGGAGGGTTTTTCAGCACATTTTTTGGGCTGAAAAACTCGGCTTATACTCGAGTATATACGGTATTTATATTATACCCTTTAATCTCTTGTGCTGTTTGTGGATTATAGAGAAAAACATTTGTATGTAGGCTCAGGAGAAATATAAGTGATTACACTGACGTTACATTTGGTGACTTACAGGAGACGTCTCTGAAGAGTTGTTCTCTTTCTCTTCGTCTCCATCTGGCCCAGACGCCATGACGTCCTCTCCTGGCAAAGGGACTCTTACTGTAGAATGTACAAAACATCTTAGACTCCTCATTTTATCAACATTTCTCTAACAATTTCCTATCTCTTTTACAAAATCCCCATCTATAGTGCCCCAAATGGTAATAATTACCACCTTGTAGGTAAATTTTCGCCCTATAGCCAGGGAAGTAGCCACACTGTAGCCAGGTTGTGCCCCTTTTAGCCAAGTTGCTGCCCCTTCTAGCCAGGTTATTAGCCCCTCTAGCCAGGTTACTGCTCACTGTAGCCAGGTTACTGCCCCCTGTAGCCAGTAATATGCTCCTTGTAGTCAGGTTATTAGTTCCCTGTAGCCAGGTTACTGCCCCCTTAGCCAGGTAATATGCCCCCCATAGCCCCATTATATTGCCCCTTTGCCACTTTATGCCCCCTTTGCCATATGCCCCCTGTAGCCACATATGTCCCCTTAGCCACATATGCCCCTGTAGCCATATATGCCCCTGTACCCAACATATCCCCCCTGTAGCCACATAATGCTCCCTGTAGCCAAAACATCCCCTCTTAGCCACATATGCCCCAACCCAACCATGCCCCCCCTGTAGCCACACATGCCCCCCTGTAGCCATTAATATGCCCCCCTGTAGCCATTAATATGCCCCATGTAGTGATTAATATGCCCCCCTGTAGCCATTAATATGCCCCCTGTTGTCATTTATATGCCCCCCTGTAGCCATTAATATGCCCCCCTGTAGCCACACATGCCCCCTGTAGCCATTAATATGCCCCCCTGTAGCCATTAATATGACCCCTTGTAGCCATTAATATGACCCCTGTAGCCACACATGCCCCCCTGTAGCCACACATGCCCCCCATGTAGCCATTAATATGCCCCCTGTAGCTATTAATATGCCCCCCTGTAGCCACATATGCCCCCCTGTAGCCATTAATATGCCCCCATGTAGCTAATAATATGCCCCCTGTAGCCAAAACATGCCCCCCTGTAGCCATTAATTTGCCACTCTGTAGCCACACATGCCCCCTGTAGCCACACATGCCCCCCTGTAGCCACACATGCGCCCCTGTAGCCATTAATATGCCCCCTGTAGCCACACATGCCCCCTGTAGTCACACATGCCCCCCTGTAGCCACACATGCCCCTTTGTAGCCACACATGCCCCTCTGTAGCCACACATGCCCCCCTGTAGCCACACATGCCCCGCTGTAGCCACACATGTCCCTCTGTAGCCACACATGCCCCCGTGTAGCCACACATGCCCCCCCTGTAGCCAAACATGCCCCGCTGTATGCAAAAATGTCCCTCTGTAGCCACAATGCCCCCCTGTAGCCACACATGCCCCCATGTGTGTGTAAGGGAGGGGTCGGATGCTTTGAAGCTGTAAGTGACATCAAGAAGAACGATCATACCCTGTTACTATCACCTTTCCCCCTGTACAGCTGTTAGTGCCCCAAGGATGATACAGCAACTGTTCTTCATGTTATCCTCCCTCTTTCCAATAACATCCTGTTACTGTTATCTCCCTCTGTATGACCCCAGGGAGGATACAGCAAGTGTTCTTCATGTTATCCTCCCTCTTTCCAATAACATCCTGTTACTGTCATTTTCCCATATTCGATCCCCAGTGTAACCTCAAAGGGGGATACAAGAACTTTTGTTCATATAATCACCGCTCTTACCAATCACATTCAGTTACAATCATTTCTCCTTTGTATAAGGTTACGTCTACACGGCATTGGACAAAAAACTCACTGAAAACCAAATCCTAAGAACGTTCATAAAACTGAGTTTATTGTCCACTGCCTGTCAAAGGCTGCTGAAAAAAAGTCAGGTTTTTGGCACGTTTTGCATCTTTTTGCATTTTTGGGGGGGGCAGAAATGCAGAGCATTATAATTGCTATGAATTTATACAAAAAAGCGCGGAATAAAACGCACAACGCGCAAAAAAAGTCCAACGCTTTACGTAGACTCCAATAGTAAATTTTCTGCCCGCCTCTGGCGATTTTTGCAACATGTTTCAAAAAAACGACCAGCAAATAAAGTGAGCAGAAAAAAGACGTTCTGTGGAGACTACAGGACATTTTAACTATAGAGTTTATTGGACCTCTTTTCAGTTGAACAGCTGGTTGCAGGAGGCGCCTCTATGCAGTCAAAAATTGTGTAGGTACAATAGTCACTAGAGTAGAGTCTCTCACGGGACATATGCAAAAAAAAAAAAAAAGATGTCATCACACCCAAATCAAACAAAAACAGGTGCAAGCTGTTGTGGCTGAAGTGAATAAAGACGCCCTAACGCGACAAAGATACAGCTGCACTAGCAGGCTCTAAAGCCCATGCAAACATTGAATTTATGAAACATTTTGAAGTTTATTACTGCTATGTTATCTACACATATATAAAATTGATGTTTTAGTGCACATTTTGATTAAAGGGGTTGTCTCACTACAAGGATTGCTGCTTTTTATGTTAAAGATCTTGCAAAAACAAGGCACTTTGCAATATGTGTCCATTAACATTGTCCTACCTATTCCTAGATATTCCCTCTTGTATGGGCTGCACCAGCTCCTCAGGTCGCTATAGCTACAGACCTGTTCGATCTCTCCTGATAGGTTGCCAGCACTGGTCGCTGTAGCTACAAACCTGGCTTCCACTGCAGCCTGGTGGAAGCCAGTAAACACGCCCCTGAACTCAAAGTGAAACCAAGAAAACAGGACTAAGGTGAGATGAATCAATGGAGTGAGACAACCCCTTTAAATTGTGAGTGCCCACCTACCATATCAAGGTAACCTCATCAGATGGGAGCCTATCTATAGATTTGCTCGTCCTGGGGCCAAACCTGTCAATGCATTTAGGGCAATAGCTTCCAATCACATTGATTAAAAGGCTTAAGGCTGGGTTCACATGCTCTGTTTTAAGAACACATTAAAATTACATGAAACAAAAAAAAAAGCTTTTTTTTTTTTTTTTCAAAATGGATGTACTTTTTTATTAACCCAGCATGCACCACTGTTTATATTTCATTTGGTTTTGGAGGTATTGGATAATTTTGTACTTTTTTTGCGTAGTGTATTTGGGGAAGTGACCGCCTTCATCTTGACCATGCACTCCTCCCATCTGCCTCAGGTCCATTTAATCAATGTGAATGCAACCTGTTACCCTGAATCTATGGGAGAGGCAAATCTAGAAATATGGTCCCACCTGATAGGGTTATATTGATGTAGTAGGCGGGCTCTCACAATTTGATCACAATGTGCACTAAAAACCTCTAATTTTTACATATAGAATGGCGTTTAACGTGTAATAAATTCAATGTTTGCATGAGTCTTTGTTCCTGCTGGGTGCTGCTATGTTTTTGGTGTCCCGTGAGACTTTGACTGCCGGGAACTGATTTAATCCAGAAATAACAATGTCGTATCAATGGGGTTCTAACCCATGGGACCTTTTGACCAATGCCTAGATAAAGGAAGACCGTGCTACTCCTGACCTAGACCTGTACAATGAATTGCAAAGAGGAACTTTGTTTTAGGGAAAAATGAAGGGAGTGTGGGCTTGACACCTAAGGATTGATGAGGATCTTAGTGCTTGGATTGGCACCAATCAGACATATGTGGATGTAATTGGTTTGGCCTTCACCAGTCTTTCAAATGAAGTGACCCCAGTGTTGGAAATTACAGAGGCCAATTCAGATTCTCTTTCCTACTCTTCACAGTACTACTTCGGACCTGGTGCTGTTCAGCCACCAAAACATAGCCCTATAGTAGGGATTGGTAAGGATCCCATCAGTCAGACCCCCAAGAGTTATAAAGTTATTGCATAGCCCAGTGATCAAACATAACTTCATACTCTTGGACTAGCCCTTTAACTATATTTTTGGCTAAATAAATTTAGAAATGTTTGGCTTTTTATAATGTTTTGTGATGATACAGTGAGCCCACATCCTGGATGACACATCTTGGAAATTGCATGTTGATATTGCCAAAGAGTATAGTTCTAAGAAGTACAATATAGTCCATGGAAAATTTTCGAAGGCATTATACGCTGTACAGTGATGCTCAAATGGTTTTGAGCTTTTTATAATTTTCTATATTTCTGTGTAAATTTGTTTTAAAACTACATAAAATTTTCACTCAAGTGCTAAAAGTTGATACAGAGAACCAAGTCTAACAAATGAGTCAAAAATATTAAACTTGGTCATTTATTTATGCAGAAAAATATTAAATTTTACATAACTGAGTGGCAAAAGTATGTGAACCTTGTAGGTTCTTGTATTCATTATGCAGCAAAACCTGCATGTAAAAGTAATTGTTGAATAGTCCTGCACATCGGCCTAGAGGAATGGGTTTCCTCCCATGACCTGTTTGCTTCAGGTCCTTCCACAACATTTTAATTTAATTAAGGTCAGTACTTTGATTTGGCCATTCTAAAACTTTAACTTTATTTTTCATTAATCGTTCTTTGGTAGAACAACTTGAAAGACCCACATTCTCTTAAAATTCAGTTCACAGATGTCCTTGAAATTTTCCTCTAAATTTTTTTTTTAGTAGTGTCCAGAATTTATTTGTCCATCAATGATGCCAAGCTGTTCTAACCCAGATGCAGCAAAACAGGTCCAAACCATGATACTAACACCATTGTGTTTCACAGAGGTTTTTATGCTAGAATGAAGTATTTTCCATTCTCCAAACTTCTAATTGATCCCTTTCTTGCCTTGCGCCATAAAGGAATCCACACCCGTAAAGGAGCACATCTCCCCCATATTAGAGTGCAAATACGCGGCGAAATGTGCGCCAAAATTACCCGGTGTGAGCATACCCTTGGTGTGATCTCTGTTAGTCAGCCTCTTTTGGGGAGGGTAATAATGGTCTTGAATATCTCATATTTGTACACAGTCTGTCTGACTGTGAATTTGGGGAATACAAACTCTTTAGAAGTGGTTTTGTATTTTTTTTTCCAGCCTGATGAGCATCACCACAATTCTTCTTCTGAGGTCCTCTTAAATTTTCTTTCTTCGTAATATGATACACTTTCAAAACAA
>JAODAL010080594.1:0-12189 GCA_025379985.1 Phyllomedusa bahiana | reverse complement strand
AGAAGGTTTGGGGGAAAAATGAACCACGAATTGATTGGCTGAATCATCTCAGAACCCGGGGGCAAATGTCTTCTCAACTAAGAAGTGTTTTGGGGATGATTAGGACATTTTTATTCTTAATTTGGGTGTGCGATGAATTAAAACATCTACACATGTAAAAAATACTTTAAAACTGCAGGGAGGGGTGTATGTTGTATGTTATCCCACTTGAAAAAAAAGCAAAATGATAGTAATGTAAAACTATAAATAAATTCTGTAAACAAATGTCAGTTACCAAAAAATATACTAAATGACAGTCACTGTACAAAATAGCATAGTGCCACTTTGTGATCTGTGGGTCAAACAGGTTTAGGGGTCATGTACAGGTATAGCCAATGTCCATTGAAACTAAAATGGTGGTTGAAAGACTCCTTTTTCCGGCACATTTTAAATCTGGGGGTCATGCAGGTTTGGGGCTCATGCTGTGGCCCAGGACAGGTATAGTCAATGTCCAGTTCAACTAAAATGGTGGTTGAAAGACTCCTTTTTCCGGCACATTTTAAATGTGGGGGTCATGCAGGTTTGGGGCTCATGCTGTGGCCCAGGACAGGTATAGTCAATGTCCAGTGAAACTAAAATGGAGGTTCAAAGACTCCTTTCTCCGGCACTTCATGCAGGTTTGGGGCTCATGCTGTGGCCCAGGACAGGTATAGTCAATGTCCAGTTCAACTAAAATGGTGGTTCAAATCATACTGCCTTCTGGCACTTTTTAATTTGTGGGTCATGCAGGTTTAAGGGTCATGCTGTGGTACAAGACAGGGATAGTGAATGGTCTGTGACTTCTTTTCTGTGGCTTTTATAACCTAAGTGTGTTGCTTAAGATGTAGCATGTATCCATTTGATTGTTGTGGATGTTATTTCCAGCTTCTCCTCCCCTGTTTGAGTGTAAGAATGAAGGTGTTGTTCCTCTCCCATAGACTTTAATGGTCATTGGCGATAATCTATTATCGACTATCGGAAATCGTCTTGATAATTGCCGATATCGACTATCGACCCGATGACGATAGTCAACGTAATCGCTCATCACTAACCTTCACATATCAAGGAAACTTCTTCAAAGCATAAATGTGTTTTATGTCAGAACTATATGATTATCAGTTAACAATAATAATAATAAGTATGAAATGATTGTATTGTATTTTTATACACTTTGGTAATTTTGTTTTCACTGACTAATAACTAATTGATAGATCTTACAATAGAGTCCAATTCTGGAATTATGTGACATTATTTTAAAGAAATTCCTAGTTTTCATGAAATGTAAGAAAACTACCATCTTAAAATCCAAGTTTAATTTTCAGCTCTTGAAGAAAATAGCTCCACTGTGTATCCAGTTATTCAATTTCCTTTATTCTTAATTCCATTCATTTTAAACTGCTTCAATACATTTGGATGTACTGTACTATGTTATGTACAATAAAGTGTTACCCATATTTATAAGTATTTGTTAATAGAAAGTAGGGATCAGATCTATCTTTAATTTTTTTAATGTTTGGGTCGACTCTATGTAATAAAAGAGTTGTTCCATTCACTAAATAGAATGATTGGAGTAATACCTTCTAAAGACAATAAAACTAACAAAATATATCCTTATGAGAGGCCATGAATATAACTACTGGTAGACTGAAAGGTCCCTTGACTGGAATTTGAAGTAGACATGCTGCAGTCCCAGGTACAACTGCTTAGCTCTAGAGTACTGTATTCAGAGATTGGGTTGTACTTTTGTCGTACTCGCTTTTTGGTTCTAAGGAAGTTCGGAACTCACATTGAAATTAACAAAGAGTGCTACACAGGTGTGACCTCTCCGTTCTGTAGGAAGCTTTTCTTGGAACCATCCAAATCTGGAATCCACACTAATCACACATTTGTGGCATATTGTATTGATTAGTCATACAAATCTGGCATGGGAACACCCCATTAAATGTGTAAATTATGAATTAGAAGTACAAGTTAGATTCATTGAGTAGTTCCATAAATGAGATTTATACTGATATGGCAGACATAAATTTATCATTATTCATTTGCTTTTGCATGCTATGTAAATAATTTTATACACGTGTTCAGTTGGCAGTCATTTGCATTTTTGTATGGACACAAATATGTGATAAGAAAATGTTGGAGAATGTTCAATAACAGTTGTGTTTTTTTCTGAGTAAATATATATAGTATATACAGTTGGCTGTACAAGATTCATGTCTGTCACAAATATGAATCACTGCACTGCTTTTATTGCGTAAATTGAACAAACCCGTGTTTTAGCAGTATCTTACAGCATGTGTTAAAGGAACTCATTAGCTCAAAAGCATCACTTACACTATCTTACACTGCTGAATTGATGAAAAATTCATGAGACATAAAGTTTTCATTTGACTATACCATGAAAGTATTGCTAGTGACAATAACCTGTCACCATTAATTATGGCCTATTTGTGCTGCAGCTGTTCCTTCTCATTGGAAATCTGTCATGGCCTAAGTATAAGAAAACATTCACCACATTAAAAATGGGAAGAAAAAGGAAATGTGTTAGAAGCCGTGGCTAAACCTAAGAATTACCATTTTACCTCCATGGTTTGCTCAGTTTCATATAGTGTAATGATATTTTCTTTTGTGATTTCGAAAAGCTATCTCCTGAATGCTTTGTGCAGAGCAGTATTTAAATTAAACTTGGCATTTTTTAGATTCTCTTTTTCTTAAACTTACTTTAAATCACCAAAATGTGCATTTCATTTCACCATATTTCCAGACACCATCCTATGCTCATGATGAAATATTACTTGCCTAAGTCGATATACAGAAGTGTAATGCGTTAACCACATTTCTAGCTTCTGTGTGTAAACACTTAGAGAACAGATTCACCTTATTTGAATATGCAGAAAAGTTTCAACTTTATTTAGACACATTTTTTGGATTCATGTTCCCAGGGTAGCACAATAAAACTGTAGTAGACTCATCCATCCACTTCTCTTTTAATAGAATCTAAGGCTTGTTCAAAGCTGTTTCTCGTTGCACAAATTGAAAGAGCATTATATGCCAAAATAAACTGGCTGAGTATCTAGGTCAATATGATCTAGTCAAGCTTTCCACTTTTTCAAAAAGAAAATAATGTACAATAAATAAGAAACGACAGCAACATAATTTTGATATATTGAAAAATTACCACTGACAATGCCGTACAATATAAAAGTTATTGGTTAGTGTAGTTTGTATCTGTATGTTTTATTCTAAAAATCATAATGTAATTTTCTTTCCCTTTATGTTCATTTTTCTGATCTCCTTTTCAATTTTATTACTGACAAATAAACTTTTAATATGTTTCCTTACTTACAGACCATTTCCTCTAAACCTGCCACAGTCGCCAACATGTCCTTTACCACAGCTCTCTTCTTTCCTTCTGATAAGATGCCAATTTTATATATTATTCACAGATACATATTTGTCATGGCTGTTCTGGGTGCACTTTACTTCTGTTACAATTTTCTGTGGCTCGCTCACTTCGTTTCTGACCACACCCAGATGCAATAACCAAATTATGGTAAACAGAGCTATCCATTTTTTTTCTTTAAAAATCTCAAGTCCTTTTGAATAGCATGTGATGGCTGTAACCATTCAGTGACTTCAGCTGTCATATGACATTCTATTGACATCCCCATTGATGCTCAACTCACTTTCTGAGCTGCTGTGATGTGTTTGGCACATGACTGATGAAGGCACTGATGGCAAAATTCACAACAGGTGTTTAATCCCTTAATTTTCCAATAAATTTATGGGACCAGTTTGAATTGGGATTTAAACAGTCCATCTCATCATTATGTTCACATTTTGACAGCATAAGACCAAGACAACACCTAACACTTGATCAACAGTACCTCGCTTTTGCGAGGTTTCAAGCAAGATTCTCTCCAACGGAAGTGGCCACTGAGCTTAGAGTGTCACAGAGTGTCATCATCAGGTTACGACAGAAAAACAGAGAGATTGGGAGAGTCACAGAAAGGCAAAGAAGTGGACGTCCTTTGACTACATAAAACACTGATGATGACCACTTTACTGTAAACAATGCTCTGCTGAACTGGATAATGAATGCCACACAACTCCAGACCCATTTAAGAGAGGTGAGAGCCAACCAAGTGTCACATTAGACCATTCATAACTGTTTACATTGGTGTGGTATGCAGCAAGGTTACCTGACCACTACACCAAGCACAGACACCATCATCTTGCATGGGCCAGGGAGAATCTATGCAGACCAGTGATCCTCCCTGCTGATCAGCAATAAAAGTCGTTACAATCTGAGCAGATATTTTGGCCACCGACGATGCTGGATACATTATGTATCAGCCACTTTTGTCACCAGAGGACCATTTGGTGGTGTTACAGCGTGGAAAGGTGTAGTCATTGGTACAGTGAAAACCTTCTACTACTTGAATAACATCATTAATCCAGTAATTGTGCCGCTGCATGAACAACAGAGGGCCAATTACATCTTCAAGGACGACAATGCTCCAGCTGATCGAGGTTGCATCTTTAGGGAACTGCTGTTCGAGACTGAGGTACCTCAAATGGCGTTGCATGCACTTTCTCCAGACCTGAACGCTCTAGAAAACCTATTGGATCAGCTGAGTCGCCATGTAGAAGCTTATAGCTTTGTACCCCTGAAACTCAATGACCTGATGGGTGCCCTTCAAAAAGAATGGGATGCCATGCCTCACCAGTCAATAACTCAACTTGAGAACAACATGAGACATTGTTGTTAAGTGGTGTTTGATGCTCCAAGTCACATGACACGTTATTGAGACGTTGACATTTTTGATCTTGTATAACCTTTACTGTTGTTGACTTTGTTTCATTAAATTGTTTGAAATGAGAAAATCAACATTGCATGCTATGACTTAAATGGCCACTATCAGGATAAAATATCACTGTAGCGTGAAATGTTTACATTTTCCATAAATGTCACCCAAAAGTCAAATATCCCTAACTTTTTGTCAGTAGTGTATATGCTTGCATGCAGCCACAAAGTCATTGTGATGTAGACTGCAGCCTGTTGAGGGCTTCACTAACATTTTTCAATAGTGAACTGAATTTGTATACTGAGGAATTGGAGTCCTCAACAAGAACAAAGGGAAGGTGAGGCTGGACACATCTGTTTCTCACTGTAAGAAGTAACTGAAAAAAATTGTCATAAATTAAGAAAAAAGTACATACAAGATAATGTTAACCACTTATGGTATGCACATTGGGGCACATGTATGAAAACTGGCACATTCTAGACAGTCGTACTTCTCAGTAGGTTAGTGTAGCATTCATCAGTATGTATGAAAGTGTCTCACAGCACCTTATAAATATGTCCCACTATGAGAAACAAAAATGTGCGCCAAAAAAGTGTCTGAGATAAATGTTATATATTTACTATTTTGCCGTAGGCAAACTTAAACTCTATCAGTTCTCTATCTGTTAAACACTAAAACGTAACTTTTATTATATATAACTCTTAACCTCTATACACACTATTTAAAAACCTGATCTCTCACCTCATCATTTAACCCTTTTTGCTTCTGAAAGAGGGAATAACTCCCTTTCTATTATCAAGTCTGGTGGAGCACCACCTATTAACAGGAGAGCCTTATATCTATAGCAAAGTACTAGCTCCAGTAAGGGATCCCAAGCCTACCACCTGGGCAGTCGTCCCCAATCTCATGGACACAGAACAAATAAGGCCCCCTTGTGACACCCCTGCAGCAGGTGACACTTGTAGACAGAGGTGAGAAATCACAATTTAAAACGTCATATCTGATTTCTCACCTCTGTCTACAAGTGTCACCTGCTGCAGGTTTCTGACCACACCCAGATGCTATAACCAAATTATGGTAAACAGAGCTATCCATTTTTTTTCTTTAACAAGGTCTAGTCCGTTTACATCGCAGGGGATGGCTGTGACCCGTCAGTGACGTCAGCTGTCATCTGACATTCTGTTGTCATCCCCATTGATGCTCCACTCACTTTCTGAGCTGCTGTGATGTTAGTGTTTGGCACATGACTGATGAAGGCACTGATGGCAAAATTCACAACAGGTGTTTAATCCCTGAATTGCCCAATAAATTTATGGGAACAGTTTGAATTGGGATTTAAACAGTCCTTCTCATCATGATGTTCACATTTTGACAGCATGAGACCAAGACAACACCTTACAATTGATCAACAGTACCTCGCTTTTGCGAGGTTTCAAGCAAGATTCTCTCCAACGGAAGTGGCCACTGAGCTTAGAGTGTCACAGAGTGTCATCATCAGGTTACGACAGAAAAACAGAGAGACTGGAAGAGTCACAGAAAGGCAAAGAATTGGACCTCCATTGACTACATCACACACTAATGACCACTTTATCGTAAACAATGCCCTGTAAAACCGGATTATGAATGCCATACAACTCCAGACCCATTTAAGTCAGGTGAGAGACAACCAAGTGTCATATCAGACCATTCATAACTGTTTATATTGGTGTGGTATGCAGCAAGGTTACCTGACCACCCCACCAAGCACAGACACCATCATCTTGCATGGGCCAGGGAGAATCTATGCAGACCAATGATCCTCACTGATGATCAGCAATAAAAGTCGTTTCAATCTGAGCAGATATTTTTGGCCACCGACGATGCTGGATACATTATGTATCAGCCACTTTTGTCACCAGAGGACCATTTGGTGGTGTTACAGCGTGGAAAGGTGTAGTCATTGGTACAGTGAAAACCTTCTACTACTTGAATAACATCATTAATCCAGCAATTGTGCCGCTGCATGAACAACAGAGGGCCAATTACATCTTCAAGGACGACAATGCTCCAGCTGATTGAGGTTGCATCTTTAGGGAACTGCTGTTCGAGACTGAGGTACCTCAAATGGCGTTGCATGCACTTTCTCCAGACCTGAACGCTCTAGAAAACCTATTGGATCAGCTGAGTCGCCATGTAGAAGCTTATAGCTTTGTACCCCTGAAAACTCAATGACCTGATGGGTGCCCTTCAAAAAGAATGGGATGCCATGCCTCACCAGTCAAAAACTCAACTTGAGAACAACATGAGACATTGTTGTTAAGTTGTGTTTGATGCTCCAAGTCACATGACACGTTATTGAGACGTTGACATTTTTGATCTTGTATAACCTTTACTGTTGTTGACTTTGTTTCATTAAATTGTTTGAAATGAGAAAATCAACATTGCATGCTATGACTTAAATGGCCACTATCAGGATAAAATATCACTGTAGCGTGAAATGTTTACATTTTCCATAAATGTCACCCAAAAAATCACAATTTAAAACGTCATATCTGATTTCTCACCTCTGTCTACAAGTGTCACCTGCTGCAGGGGTGTCACAAGGGGGCCTTATTTGTTCTGTGTCCATGAGATTGGGGACGACTGCCCAGGTGGTAGGCTTGGGATCCCTTACTGGAGTTAGTAATTTGCTATAGATATAAGGCTCTCCTGTTAATAGGTGGTGCTCCACCAGACTTGATAATAGAAAGGGAGTTATTCCCTCTTTCAGAAGCAAAAAGGGTTAAATGATGAGGTGAGAGATCAGGTTTTTAAATAGTGTGTATAGAGGTTAAGAGTTATATATAATAAAAGTTAAGTTTTAGTGTTTAACAGATAGAGAACTGATAGCGTTTAAGTTTGCCTACGGCAAAATAGTAAATATAGTGATCAAATGTCACTCTCTGTTCTCTTGCGAGATTCCCAATTTTTTGGAGATTATGTGAGATGAGTGTTGTCTCAGCCTCACCACTATGAAAATGACATGGATTATTACTCCACTTTTGCAACACATTCTGTTGAGACACATTCATTAATGTGTCTAATCTTATGAATGTTGTGCGACACGCCACCTAAGAATTGGCACAGATATAACTGTTGAATATGTCGGACAGGTGCCCATTTTTTGCACAAGACCTCCTATAAAAATGTTGGACAGGGCCGACAAGAGATTTTTTGCCACAAATGTGGCACAGCATGTTTCATACATGTCCTCCATTATTTCTAAATTCTTCAATAACTACGTAGTCATTTCCCAGAAATGAACAGTGTTTTTTCAAAATGTTCTTTACTTAATACATAAATGGATGGTAAGTAAGGACAAAAAGCAGGCAATTCTCAGATGTAGCTTTTATTGTGGGTACTTTTTTTCTGTTGGCTTGGGTGGATATCTTTGGAGAACATGTTTCTGCTATATCTTCTGCAGCCATGACTGACTTGATCACTGATAACTATTCAATGTGTCATATAAAACTGGGAAATGGGGGTAGGGAAGTGGGGTAGCAGCTACAATTAAGAAAAACTATTATGATCCATCTCCTTGACAAATATATTGCTAGCTAATTGCTAGTCTAACCTTTAATTACTACAGAGTCCAAGAAAATAATCTGTAGTTTTAGTAAAGCAGAATATAAATATGAGTGACACTTCAAAAATGAGGCCAGTAGAATATTAATGGTGTATCTTTTTCAAATGGTACAGTAAGAACAATTAGTGTAAGTATAATGAGGCAAATTTATTGATAAAGACTTTAAGGGGTTTTACCACAAAGGCATTTCATGCCTGGTTTGTCCTTCAGCTTTCAGTGTGTTCAAAAGAGGACATGTATGATTTGTTTGAACTGCATATCATGTGACCCAGCATACTTGATATCACCATGCCTTGCCCACAGTGTTCTCACTCTAGTCAAACAAAGGTCTGTTTATTTAAAGAACTGTGACTAGCCGAGTAGTTAGCACTTCTGACTTTCAGGTCTTAGGTATAAAAATCCCTGCAGAAACCAAACATGTGGATTTTTTTTCAATATACATATCTGATTAAGGTTTCTTTTTTCTTACTATTTATTTGCACTGTTTGACTAATTACTGATGAGTATAAAGGACAGGAATAGAATGACAACAAAGGGGGTTGAACATTCAGCAGTGAGTGTGTGTGATTACTAGACAGGAAATTGACTGGCAGTAGCTGCCTGAGAGGAAAGGTGATGTCTGAGCATGTGCGCCAGGAATGAAGAGTTCTCGTCACTAGTCATATTCCCTAGAGATGAGCTGAACATTATGGATCACTAAGGTATCAGCTAAAACAAAAATGGCAAAGAATCTTTAATAATGGTGAAAGGTGAAAATGTTTATTATTTAATTTCCAAAAACCAAAATCCCCTTCTGAGTCTGTCTCACAGCTCACTATGACATAGCCTCAATGAGGGAGATAGTCATGTCTATAGGAGTTCTGAATATAGCCTACACTCACTCAGCTATATTCATAACTGCTGTGGAAAAGAGAGGAGAGAACTATGTAAGCACAGCCCACTACCCGTTCTCTGAGGCTATGAGCCAGCCTCAGAAGGAAATTTTGTATTATAGCAGAAAATCTATAAAGGGGTTGTTCACTAAAAAATGTATGAAATTGGGACCGGGATGGACAAAAAATTTATATTTACCTAGCTACCTCTTATTCCTTGCCACTCGCAAGCTTCCTAGGGATTCACTTCTCTTCACTTCTGGGTTCTCATCCTGATGTGTTGGAGAGGCTTCCACTACATTGTAAGGGAATAGAGTGGGAGCCTCTCCTCTGTGTTGGGATGAGAACCTAGATGTGAAGCAGAGAGGATTGCCGGTGTGCTTCAGAATAGCAGTGGCTGGGGACAGCTAATTAGGAACAGTTTTTTACTGATCCTGGCCCTATTTATTGGAATTTTTCTTAGTGGACAACCCATTTAAATAAAGCAAGTCTAAATCTAGAGGAGCCGGGCTGAAGATATTCCAGATACATCAAAGCTCATATGCTGTTTAATGGACTTGGTGCATGTTATACTCTTCACTGTTTTTCATACCATCTCTAAAATGGTATGTTTTAGACCAGTTTTATGTACCAAAAAAACTGAGCGTCGGACATCCTGCAGAATATGTCTAAAACATACTGTATATTTAGAGCTTGACATTTGCACCAGATTTTTGGCATATTTTTATTCTGGCACACTAGCCTTAATAAATGTTCCCCAGTGTTATGAAAACTGTTTTATGAAGTCTTTTAATATGGGGGGTACACTGGTTTATTTGTCTGAAGGCTGAATTTGTAGATATTGTCCTAAGGGATTAAGTAATGTCATAGATAGGCCCCTAAATTTATATTTATGGACTGTATAATAACAGGGTATGTCCCAAAGGATTGTCGCATAGCAAATGTGGTGCCGATATTCAAAAAGGGATCAAAAAGTGACCCTGGAAACCATAGGCCGGTAAGTTTAACCTCTGTTGTAGGAAAAATGTTTGAAGGTTTTCTAAAAGCTGTTAACCTGGACTATCTCACTAGAAATAAATGTATAATGCCGTTCCAGCATGGGTTTATGAAAGATCAGACCTGTCAAACTAATGTCATCAGCTTCTACCTTAAGAAGAAGTTAGTTCTAGACTGGATGTTGGTGAGACATTGGATGTCATATATCTAGATTTTTCTAAAGCATTTCATTTGATACTGTGCCACATAAAAGGTTGGTAAGTAAAATGAGAATGCTTGAACTGGAGGAAAATGTTTGCAAGTGGGTAAGTAACTGGCTCAGTGATAGAAAACAAAGGGTGGTGATTAATGGTAAATACTCAGACTGGATCCTTGTGGAGTACCACAGGGGTCAGTTTTGGGCCCTATCCTCTTTAATATTTACAGTAATGATCTTACAGGGATTGCACATTAGAATATTGATCTTTGCAGATGATACTAAGCTCTGTAAAGTAATCAACACAATAGAGGATAATGTGTTATTACAAAGCTATTTGGATAAGTTGGAGGCCTGGGCAGAGAAATGGCAGATGAGGTTTAACACAGATAAATGCAAGGTTATGCTCATGGGAAGGAAAAATCCATTTCATGATTACATGTTAAATGGAAAAACGCTGGGGAAAAGTGACATAGAGAAGGATTTGGTCATCCTGGTGGACAGTAAACTTAATTGTAGCAACCAGTGTTAAGCAGCAGCTGCCAAGGCAAACAGGATTATGGGGTGTATTAAAAGGGGCATAGATGCACATGATGGGAACATTATTCTCCCATTATAAAAGACACTGGTTAGACCACACATGGAATATTGTGTACCGTTTTGGACACCTATGCACAGGTAAGACATTGTAGAGCTTGAACAGGTACAAAAGGTGGGCAAAAAAATAATAAAAGGACTGGGTGGACTGCAATACTCAGAAAGATTAACAAGATTAGGGTTATTTAATTAAAGAAAAGTTGGATTCGGTGGGACATAATAAATATGTATAAATATATTAAAGGTAAATATAGAGATCTTTCTCAAGAACTATTCATACCCAGGACTGTATCCAGAACAAGGGGGCATCCTCTACATCTTGAGGAAAGAAAGTTTCTACATAAACATAGAAAGGGATTCTTTACTGTAAGAGCAGTGAGACTGTGGAACTCTCTGCCAGAGGAACTTTAGCACAACAGCACAACACTTTAGCACAATAGGCTGAACTGGATGGACGTCTGTCTTTTTTTGACCTTACAAACTACATGTATGTAACTATGTATCTATGAATGTACTCTTCAAAAGATGTTCTCATTTAAATTGAGAACATTTGTATAAACCCACTTTTCAAAATTAAAAGTTCCTCTGTGACACAAATTACTTTCCTGTAATCCATCTACAGATGAAGGACATTGATTTTGTTAAATGATATGAATTCATTCAATGCTATCCAAAATGGAACTAGTGTCTAATAGAAAAGATTAGGGGCAACATCTGTGAATTAGCATGAGGCTTTTTTGTAACTTACCTACCTACACACCAGTTCCAAATAGTGTATAATACGACAGTTTGAATGTAAGTGTTATGCACCAAACATTTTTGGCACATTACGCTCCTAATTTTCACATAGAGTGTGATGCACCAAACTTTATATGGAAGTTTTGCACCAAACTTTGGCGCATTATAATATGTTGACAGTAGTACATTGCGCCAAGTTTGGCGATATACCTGTTCATACATATATAGAATCAGCAATATACAGCAAAAAAATGGAGAAGGCAAATTCATAGATGTTTCCCTTGGTTTTTTAAATATTTAGAGCAAAATTGATAATCGGGATATAATTGAGTAACTTAAGTTACTATAGAATGCCTAGAA
>JAODAL010080593.1:0-12189 GCA_025379985.1 Phyllomedusa bahiana | reverse complement strand
GCCCCCCCCCCCCCCGGGCTTCACGTCCCCCCCCGCGTCTGCCCCGCCGCAGTGAATTTGTGTTCACTGCCGGCGGGCCCAGAGCTGCATCACAGGGTTAGCAGAGGTGGTAGCAGCTGCCCCGGGGCCGTGGGGCCCCCCAAGCCACTGGGCCCCGTAGCAACTGCTACCCCTGCTACCCCTGTAGTTACGCCCCTGCATATTAATGAAAGAACCGTTAACCCCTTAACCCGAACGCCTGAAAAGTAGTTAATGGCCAGAACATTTTTTTAGTTTTTGCCTCCGTGCGTTTCAACAGTTGTAACTTTTTTATTTTTTCAATGACGCAGTTGGATGAGGTCTCGTTTTATTCGAGACAGGTTGTACTTTGTGGGGAAATAGTTTAAGTTCACTTGTAAATAATTGCAGTATTTTTTTTTATAAAAAAAATAAATAAAATGTGTTTGTTTAATTTTTTTTTACACCATTCACATTTCACACTTAATAACTTGTTAGATTAATTCTACAGGTTATTGCGGTCATGGTAATTTATGCACAACTATTTTTTAATAAATATTTATTTTTATTTTATTATTTCTTTATTCTTTTTTTACACTTATGGTTTTTTTTACTTTTTTTTTTTTTAATTCCATAAAGGGAGAACTTTGTTATTTTTTTTTTTTTTTTACACACTTAGTAATGTATTAGCCTATTCATATATGCTAATACATTCTAATCTGTGTCACTTTGACACAGGCAGTGATTTGGACACCACACAGTGCATCCTAGTCACTGGCTGGATACACAGACAGCTCTGGGGCCACTCTAGGTCCCCAGAGCTGACTGTACAGTCGTTCCCCAGGCTCTGTCGATCACCCGACAGAGCAGGGGATCCCTTTGATTGTGCTGCGGTAACGCACCGCCGCAATCAAAGGGTTAAAGCACCGGGATGCGGAGGTTTCCTCCGTTTCCCGGTGCTCGCCGGGGATGCTCTGGGATCGGGGCTGTGTAGTACAGCCCCAGTCCCTGCGCTGCTGCGGTGCCCGGGCGCCGCAAACTCCGGTGTCTGCAGCGACGTCTAAAGACGCCGCTGCAGACGAACGACCTGAAGTGCCCGCCGTCAAAAGACGGTGGGCGGTCGTTAAGGAGTTAATAGGAATTTGCTTGTACTGAATGACTTTAAGACATAAGTCTGGATAGGAATTGTACACACAAAAAGTGGTAAATTTTAGTCAAGACTATTTTCAAATTGCACAAATGTTTTACTCTGTAGCTGACATATTACCAAATAATTCAGACCAATTTAGTAATGCTGTATTATTCGTAGATATTGTAAACTTAGACTAAGCAGTCTGAAAGTGTGACATATTTATCAGTGTTGATAAATCTAGCCCATGTTTGGATTGTCTAGTCTAACCTTATATTTTCTATTAGTTGGCTTACTATATAGCACTAATTGCACCAAAATGTTGGTGCATTTTGGTTGTAGCTCAGCATTGCTGTCTAATTCACACTCCTTTTAGTGATGTCATGCCCCTTTTAGTAAGGCCATGCCACCTTGATTGGTTGAGTGGTTAGCAATGTTACCTTTCAGCTGTATATAGTACTAATTGTACCAAAAAAAAAAATTTTTTTTTTTTTGGTGCACAGCATTGCTGGCTAAACAACATCCCTTAGAGCAAGGCTACGTCCCGTTTAACAGGGCCATACCTCCTTGGACACCATCTGCAGGAGTTTGTACAGTGGTCCTGAATGGCCACAATGGTCTTAGGATACAATATTTTTAACATACAATGGTTGTTCCTGGGTTATTGTATACTGAGTCTGGTTTCAACATACAATATTTCAGACACTGACCTAACCAATTATCATGAACCTTTTACTTGTTAAACCTATGTAATAGTGAAGTGCATGCAGTGATTGGTGGTCTAGTTGCACCGCTATACAGTACAGTGCCATACTGCATCTTCTGTACTGCTCTTAACATGTGCCAGGATGAGTGGCTTCTTTGGACACCAGGCAAGGGCAGCACCATTTTCCTTTTTTCTATTATAAAGTACATGACCAAAAGACCTCGAAAGGGATAGTATGTTCTTCCTCAGACAAATGAGCCCCTCCACTTGCATGAGCTCATCAAATAGAACCATTGGTGGAGGCAGTGGAGGTCTCTGAAAAACTGGAGCAAGTTGAGGAAGTCTGTGGGGCCAGGAGAATTCTCATTGCTGGCAGAGCTCTAGTTGCCTCAGGGCAAAATGGTCTTTTTATGTTAGAAGAATAAGATTATCCAGAGAGGCTGGAATGCTGGCCAGCCACTACGAGAGTCTCATTATTTCAGGCTAACTTAAAGGGCAACATGTGAAACTGTATGGCGTATTGGCCCACTGTGGAATTGCCTTGATGTAGACAGAGCAGAGACGACACGACACGGAAGAGGAAGCGTGTCTGGGTTCTTTAAAGACCTAGGAGACCATGTCTAAGAAGACTACCAAGTTGACTGTCGATGGATTCCCTCACTCCTGGAGTTATGTGGCCTAGAACAGGGCTTCACCAAACAGTAGACTTAAAATAAAGGCCAGTTTGATCTGAGAGAAATTGATGCACCAAAATTTCAAAGTGTATATTACACTGGTCTATAAAACCCCAGCAGGAGATGGGCCGCTATGTCCTGTAGCATCTCAAAAAGCTGCTCTTGATGGTTGTCTTGGTAGGCCAATTCAATCATGAAGTATTGGATATCTGGCAGATACACCTTGGCGGGATCCATATCCAGTTCCTTCCTAGGGCTGGTAGTAAGCAAAACATAATCAGGTCACTTGCAGAAAGATCAGGGCAGGCGGAAGGCATAGAATAGTCAGAATCTAAAAGACAGGGTCAGATACCAGGAATAACAAAAATAGACAAAGCACAAAAGTAGCATAAGCACACCAACGAACTGGCAGGGAGTGCTGGTGGAAGGGACCTAATAACGGGTCTAGTTATCGTTGATCGATAAACAGCAGTGCGCTGGTCCTAAGTAATGGGTATGCACCCGCTGGCCACAGACTAAGATTGAGAGCGGAGGAGGAGCGGGGAGAGGTGAGTGCCGGCTGGGCCAGGGAATGCAGACACTAGTGCACTTTGTATCGCAACAATGCTGATGTAAACGGTTATGAATGGTCTGATGTGACACTTGATTGCCTCTCACCTCCCTTAAACATGCTTGGAGTTCATTCATTATCTGGTTCTGCAGGGCATTGTTTACAATGAAGCAGTCATCAGTGTGATAAGTGCCTTTCTGTGACATTTACAGTCTTTCTGTATCTCTGTTGCAACCTGCTGATGACACTCTGTGACACTCTAAGCTCAGTGGCCACTTCCGTCTGAGAGCATCCTGCTTGAAGTCTCGCAATGACAAGATACTGTTGATCAAATGTAAGGTGTTGTTTTGGTCAAAATGTGAACAACGTGATGAGGAGGACTGTTTAAATCCCAACTCAAATAGATCCCCTGAATTTATTTGTCGATTCATGGATCAAACACGTGTTGTGGATTTTATCATTAAGCTCCTTGTAAGAGATCAGAAATTGTGCAAAAAGTACTGAATCATTGGAAAGTTGAACGCGTGCCTTCTAAAGTAAAAGAGATGGTCTCATTTAGTAAATAAAAAAAAATCAAGAAATGTTATGTTTATCCTGCAATTTCAACCAAAATACAAATATCTCTAACTTTTTGCAAGTAG
The DNA here is from genome assembly GCA_025379985.1 of Phyllomedusa bahiana. Lineage (NCBI taxonomy): Eukaryota > Metazoa > Chordata > Amphibia > Anura > Hylidae > Phyllomedusa > Phyllomedusa bahiana. Next base: position 8,492 of record JAODAL010080593.1, on the reverse strand, counting down.
TGTTTAGGTCTGCTTAGGAGCAATACACACAAAAACTTTTTGCAAAATTACACAAATATTTCACTTTGCAGCTGACATATAACCAAGTAATTCAGAAGATTTATCAATACTGTATAAAACTAAGACAGTGTAAACTTAGACTAAACAGTCTAAAAGTCTACCACATTTATAATAGTGTTGGTAAATCTGACACATTTTTAGATTGTTGAGTCTAACTTTATACTTTCTGATGGAAGACTCACTATATAGCACTAATTGCACCAAAATAAAGCAAGTCTCACTAACTGATTAATACATTTGGGGACTCTTAAACCTAGAATAAAATAGTTATCTATCTTCCCTGTCTTTTGCATGTCCTTTCTCCTCTGTGTAAACAATATACAGCCCAGAGCAGTACATTTCCCTATTCACGTAACCTGTACATAATCATTTCTTAATAATTCATGCGTTTTTCATGCCTTACTGAGCTGGAAAGGTCACAGCAACCATGCTAATAATGAGTGTAATGATACGTGTTCCACACGAGCTAGAACCACTCGGCATGGCAGCACAGGCAGAGACTTCTGGATTCTTTGTGTTTAGATGCTCTTAAAATTTTTGCAGAAAATCTTCACTTGGTCTGGTGGGGAGCATCCAAAGATGCATGCAAATAAGCCATTTAGAGGTTGTGGTTCCTTTCTTATACTCACATTTTCAATCTACTTAACAAATGTCCCTTTATGCAAAAGATTTCCCAACACCTTCAGGAAGAATGTATTTTATTTTTTTGCATTTCCCTCCTGCCATCCAAGAGATAACACTTTCTTATTTTTTCATTGGCTTAGGCTTGGTTCACATATGCATTGGAGATTCCATTCAGATGTTCCATTATTTTTCTCCATCTGAACAACGGACTCAAATCAATCAATTGTAATAAATAGGGTCCATTGGGCTCTGTTGGTGTCCAGCCCATGATGGATGCTCACTGTGCAGCCAGGATTTACAGGCTGGCAACCAGGACGAAAGAAGAGCGTCACGGAGGTGAGTATACTTCTTTTTTCTATTTCTAATCATACCTCAGCAGACCAAGGAGCTTTTGTAAGTCCCGGACAACCCCTTTAAAAAAAAAAAAGAGAACTTTTTTTAACCTCTTAACAATACATGAAGTGTAGTTGAGGGTGTAACAATTCTGCAATATACCATTAGTGCAGAGCAGTGTACAAATGATCATACCCTCTAGTGGTCAAGTACTCTATGGGGAAAAATAAGTTAAAAAAAACCCTTTTTGCCATTTTACAGATAAAATAATAATGATAATAGTAGTTACACATACAGTATACACAAGATTTCCCAACCCCTTCAAGACCAACATATTTTCTTCTTTTGTTTTGCATTTTTTTCTTCCTGACTGAAAGTCAGAATTGTGGGTTTTTTGACCATCCTCCTTCACAGAAAAAAATTAATAAAAAGTGATTAAACATTTTCATGTACTACTGTTCCAAACGGAACCTACAACACATATGTGTACCGAGCTTCATTTGATGAAAAAATAAAAAAGTTTTGGTTCTTCGGGTGCCTTCACACACAGCTGGGTTTGTGGTGCGTTTTTGGTGTGTTTTTAATTAGCCTTTTTCGGATACTTTTTTTGTACAGAAAGGTACAGCAATTGTTTATACAGAATTTGCCTAATAGATGTCCTCTGTTCCTTTTTTCTGCACGTCCCTAAACTGTGCCCCTGAAAATAACTTTGTCACTAATAGTGCACTTTGTATAAAAAAAAAATGTCTCACACTATGACCCTGTGTAAAATATACATCACACTGTACCCTTAAATAAAAATATACACTACACTTTGCAAATGAATAAAAGTTCCCTCCACACTGGGCCCCTAAATAAAAATCCCTCACATTGCTGACTTAAATAAAAGTCTTGGCACAAGGTGCCTCCTAAATTATTTGCTCTATATATTTGCCCCTAAAAAAAGGCCACAAAATGTTTCCCTAAATAAAAATATACCTTACAGTTTACCTCCTAAATTAAAGTTACCCCACAACATGCCTTGAAAATTAATATCCCTACAATGGGCCATGAGTAAAATGACCCTATAGTATGTCTCATGAATACAAAAACCAGTCCCTTAATATTCCCTTTCAATTAAAAAATTCCCCAACTGTGCATCAAAATGCTCCAGCTCCACCATAGTAAAGAATGCTTGTTTGCCAAAGTTTCCATACTGCTGCCTTGTTTCAACTTGAATCTCCCTTGGTCTCTTCCAGTCAGACTCTTGTGAACGATACACATGGGGCAATGAGGTCTCTCAGCGCCTGCAGCACTTTGTAGGTACCATACAGTGATACAGAGAGCTGAGCACTTTTCCTTTGTTCCCTGTTGTCTTTCAAATACCTTCAATTTCATCCATGTCTTAAGGATGTGGATGCTATTGAAATCAGCAGATAACTGGTCAGCATATCACTTCTTCATGATTCTACAAACCGGCTGTTATTTTAGGCATCAGTTTGGAAGAATCTGTAAGCTCAAAGGGTGCACGCTGAGTGATGCTATGAATAATGTGCTGAGAAAGGACCCTTTCAGATGTGAAATGCATCACCCATTTAACAATGTATTAGGTCTGCACCTAATGATACTGGTAAGACTGGTGATGTTGGTCAAAGTTTAGGCTTTTACAACTGATGAATGAAGTAGAATTGTCAATCAACATGCAATATTCCTAATTACTCAGTTACAGAAAGTGGGTAGGGTTGGGATAATCTTGTAAAACAGTTGGATTAGTGTGAACAAAAGGCTGTTTTTTTTTTTTCTTCCCAGAAATGGACCCACAGGCTGCCTAATACTGAAATATTCAAGCCCTTGGGGCTGAGCTGCAGTACCACATACAACCCATGACAAGACTGGTTCTATTTCTGGACCAATCTCTGTGTAAATATCCATTATCCCCTTAAATTATTATTCTAAATTATTTAGGCTATTACAGGAGGTCTTAAAGATTCCATATAAAAATGGATATTTATTGCAGTCTTCATAGACATTTTAATAATGACAGGAAAAAATACGTATGGCAGATGTCTGCATCCATGTTTGTCCATCCTGGAGGTGTCCTGTTGAAGGTCTGTAACATTGCCTTGCCTGTGTTTGTCCCTGTCCAAACAAAATATCTATAGATACAGAAATTTTTTTTGGTGATTTTGCCTTTGCATGTATGCGTAAGTGGTAGCCACAGGGAGAGCTAGCACTGGGAGGGAGCCAGATACAGTCAGGTGGCAGCTTTGCAAATGTGTGATTGCTGTTAGACCTACCAGTGGTGTGCTGGAAGATGTAGTGCACCACAGAGGAAGTAACCACAGGGATTCGTTAGAACTTTGAGATTGGTCTGGCTTTACTCATTGTACACAACTTAATTGTATACTACTATTTTGTTTCCTAGCCTCAGATTTCAGAAAGGTTTTTTCCAACTCTAGCTGTAGCTGGCCATCTCCATCCAGCTACCATGGCACTCTCTTCAACTGTATCTGGGCCTTTACTCCCAATTACCATATGGTTTTGCATTATTTGTAATGACTACATGCATCTACGTAAGAAAGTTGAGCTACTATCCAAATATTTTGTTTGTATTGATTTTCCTCTACATTGTCCTTTATGCTTCAAAACTGTTCTCAAATATCTATTGTTGTCTACAATTATGTACTATTTTTAAAGGGTTATTTTCACCACATTGATTAGCTTTAACCAGTTCCTGACTGGGTCATCTACTCCTCTTTCTGACCTGACATGTTTAAAGTTTCTATTACTACATATAGGTTTTAACACTATAAGGGCTTGTTCACACTGAGTTTTCACTCCGTGTTACAAGCACTTTTTAGATCCATCTCGGGGAGTGACAGGACGGATCCACAGATGGATCTAAACAATTAGCAGTGAGTTTATCACTGCGGGCTATGAGGAAGACGCAGCGCCGTTCACATGAGAGATGTGTATGGTACACTGGTTGAGGAATCTGCAACACGTATGGCGGTCTCCGTAGTAATGGGCAGGCAAAGGAAGGTACAGACTGGGACTGTTCATGGCTACAGCACCGCGAGCGTAGATGGTATAACTCAAGGTGGTAGTCGAAGTGCAGGACAGAGACACCAGTATCAGAGAAGGTAACAGAAGAGTATACGTCGGCAGGCAGCAGAGTCCCAGGCAGGTAACGGACTTGATATAGCAGCGGATAACAGCAGGTAGTAGCAGAATAGTACAACATCAGGAACAGCAAGGAACAGGGGCACTGGATAGCGCAGGGTTAACGCAGGTACACAGGTAACTCAAGGTTTAAGTCAGCAATAGTACAGCAAGCAGGGGTCAAGCTTCTAGGATGAACACCACTAAACTGATCGGGAGCAAGTTACTTAAGTAGCCAGGGGTCACAGGTCACGTAGCTCATGTGCACACAGAATGCCAGTGAGCCAGAGGAAGGGTAGCAGACTCATATCTGCCGGTGGACACCGCCGCTGGCAACGCATTACAGTCAAGAGCCGGGACAGGTGAGTAACAAGTCGTCGCGCCAGTTTTCAGGTGTATTTAATCAGTGTAAAATGCACCTGAAAGCGCGATCCTTTAAAAAAATCTGGCATCTGGTATACCTTGCTTAGTAAACCTAATTCGCCTAAAAAGGCATATTGTGCAATTGACTTGCATAGCGTATCATTGCTAGTGTATATAATGCGCCTTTCGAGGCGCACTGCGTCATGGAGGTGCATATTGTATCATTACTAGTGTTTGTAATGAGCCTCGATAGGCACATTGCGTTAAGGAGGTGCACAGCGTATCATTGCTATTACATTTAATGCGCATTTTTAGGCGCATTGCAATGTGTCATGCCTGGGGTATCATGCTTCTAGTTTTGGTATATTAGGCCTCGTTCACACGGCTTATTTCGCCGCGTATTTGCCGACGGATTGACGATCGTCAATCCCTCGGCAAATCAGTCAGAAACAAGTAACAGCCTATTTTCTATGAATTTCAATAGAAAATACGGCTCGTCGTTCACACGAGAGTATTTCCGTGCCGGATTGCCACCGCGGATTGACGACCCGGCAATCCGGACGGAAAAAAAAAAAAAGGCATTTCGTCAATTATTTACGGACGGATTCACCACCTACAATGATTGGGAGTGGTGAATCCGTCGGGAAATCAGTTACAAATACGTGCCACACTTAGTGGCACTTATTTGCAACTGATTTTCAACTGATTTCAGAACGTATTTACGATCGGCAATCCGATGTAAATACGTTCTGAAATAAGCCGTGTGAACGAGGCCTTACAGTTCATTTATATCAAGAATATAATGTCAAAAGTTTTTTGGGCGCAAAATACACTAAAACAATGGAGCATTTGTATTGGGACATGTCGTCCATTATTGTCACGGTTCATGCCGCGGTCCTTGCCTTGGACCGTCGGCCTGTCCGTTGGGCCTCCATGTCTCCCGCTTGGGGCTCCCTGTGCAGGGGTCCCCGCAGCTGTGTTCTGCTATTTTACTTACCTGTCCTGTCCAGTCTTGTTTTCTTCCTGGGCCTGTCTGTGCTCTGCACCCCCTTTTAGGGGGCGCGCGCGGGCAGCTTCCTGCCTTTTTATTCCCTGTCTGCTCCGTGCAACTTCCTCTTCACCTCTGACCTCTAGCTATACAGGAAGTTGCTGCCTCTACTCTTCGTCAGTTCATTGCAGTCTACACCCTCTTGCTGCTTCCTCTTGAGCTCCTGCCAGCATCTCGGTCTGTGTTGGAGACTTTAACTCCTGATTGCGGTCCAGTTGCGCTTCCCATCGAGCCCCTGCCACTTTTTCGTTTTTCTCCATTGTCTGCGGGTTTTCCTGTCCTGTAGTCCCTCCTTTTCCCCCGATGTACCTCCGTTTTCCCTGGTCTGTACCCCTGTGTTCCCGCCCAGTTCCTGCGTACCTGTGGTCAGTGTACGTTGACCCCCTGTATCCTGTTTGTTTTCCTGAGTGCGTTTCCCTCCCTGCTTTTTTCTCCTACGTTCCTGTTTTCCCGTCCTGCCCCTCGGCTGTCACCGCAGGTAGCCACCCAGGGTATGACCTGGGGGTCCCGCAGCCAAAATCCATCCCGCTTTGCGGGGCCTGGTGAACCAGGGCCCCTTTAGACTCCACTCCCGGCGTGGTCCCCCAGTACCACCTCCCCGCGGTGCCCCCAAGAGGATCCACACCCGGGATTCTGCGGTGGGCGCTTGGGGTTAACGCCCATCGGCGCCACATCTTTAAACAGTATGAACGACCATGGATTCCGCCGGGGGTGACCTCCCCTACGTTTTTCGGGCCGTTACCTGCTGTCTGTCTGCCTGTCTTTTTTGCGGTCTGGTTCGCCCAAGTGTCGCCCTTTTCCGCTGCTCATGGTTCCCCCAAAGTTTTTGCTGTTCCGCGGCTCAGGGTCCAGCCCAGAGCTTCGTTTGGCCCAGCTCTGGTCCGCCCAGACTTACTTTTGGCCCCCCCATGGCCCACCGAGCTTACTTTGGCCCAGTTGGTCCGCCCGAGTTACGTTTCCCCCCACCGGGTCCAAAGCCAGAGTTACTTTGGGGCCCGCTCATGGTCCAGCCCAGATTTTAGTTTGGCCCAGTCGGTCCCAGCCAGAGCTTTCGTTTGGCCCAGCTCAGGCCCCAGCCCAGAGTTACTTTGGGGCCCACTCAGGCCCCACCCAGAGCTTACGTTTTGGCCCGTCAGGGGTCCAGCCCAGAGCTTCTTTTTGGCCCAGCTCATGGTCCGCCCAGACTTACTTTGGGGGCCCCAGCTCATGGTCCAGCCGAGTTACTTTGGCCCAGCTCAGGGCCAGCCCAAATTTTCGTTTGGCCCAGTATGGTCCAGCCCAAGCGTCCGTTGTTGTGTGGCTTAGGGCCCCTGCCCCCTGAGCCTTCTGAGTGGGGGTTATTGCCCGCCCTGGGCCCCCTCCCATTTTGCTGTGCCCCCTTTTTTCCCCCAGACCCCTTTTTTTTTTTTTTTTTTTTTGGTTTCCCTTGGGGTATTTTACACCTGTATTGGGTTTTTTGGGGGGCCCCCGTAAATTTGGGGGCCCCTGGCCTATTTTGGAATGCCATTCTGGGGATTTGGAGGGGGAGAGGGGGGCTTTTAGGGGGGGGTAAAAGTCAGTTCAGCCGCGGTCCTTTCCTTGGACCGTCGGGCCCGTCCCCTGCCAAACCCTTTCGGGGCCCTGTCAGGGGGCCCCCGCCGTGTTTTCTATGTACTTACCTGTCCGTCCGTTCTTGTTTCTTTTCCCGTCCTGTCTGGCTCTGCACCTTTAGGGGGCACGCGCGGCAGCTTCCCGCCTTTTATTTTGTGCCTCTCCGTGCAACTTTTTCTTCACCTCGACCCCTAGCTATAAGGGAAGTTTGCCTTACTCTGCTAGTTCATTCAGTCTACTCTCTTTCGCCCTTTCCATTTGACTCCTGCCCGATCTCAGGTCTGTGTTTTTGGGGATTTAACCCCTGAGTCGGGCCAGTTGCTGCTTTCCCATCTAGCTCCTGGCCATCTGTTGTGTCTCCAAATTTTCTGCTGTGTTCCTGTCCCGTTGTCTCTCCTGTTCCCCATGTATCCCGCCGTTTCCTGGTCGGGACCTCTGTGTTCCCGTCCAGTTTTTCCCGCCGTATCCTGTGGTGCATGTTACGTTGATCCCCCTGTATCCCGTGGTTCCCGAGTGCGTTCTACCTGCCCTGCTTATGTTTTCCTACTTCCTGTGTTCCGTCCTGCTCCTCGGGTGTCCCCGGTACCAACCAGGGGTAGTGACCTGGGGGGGCCCGCGCCAAATCCATCCCCCTTTTCGGGGGGTTGGTGAAGACCCGGGCCCCTTAGACTCCCCCCTGGGTGGTCCTCCCGAAAACCACCCCCCGCCTGCGGGATCAAGAGGATCCACACCCGAATTTTGCGGGCGGCGCTTCGGCGTACGCCATCGGGCCAAATCGTTACAATTATTTCACACTTCCCAAATACTTGTACTTGTGTTGCCTATCAAATAAAAAAATCAATGAAAAACATTTTTAATTTTAGCTGTAAAGTTTACAAATATGGAAAAGTTCAAGGAGTATGAACACTTTTGCAATCCACTGTACATGCCATGGTCGCTAGACTGAAATGTAAATATATTCAAATAAGCTGAAAGGAAAAGAGTTAAAACCAAACCACTTTTTTAAGTAGATTTCTCAAGTCACATCCGGCTTTTACCGAACTTCAATAGGATTGGGAGAAAAACTAATCATACTTTTATTGAAGACAAGTTTCAGTGTGTTTTTCCCCTCATCATGCAAAATAAGTACTGGGGTAGCGGGGGAGCTTAAAAAGAAAAACAATCCTATTAGGTAAAGGAACCTTCGGTGGGAAAACTTTTTAGCCAGGTAAACTAAAATGAAATGTAAATGCTTTAAAAAGTTTTTAAAAAAGGGCTAAATTTCTCCACCTATTTTGGGTGTAGCATTCCTCAAGTCAATCAAAAATATGACCTTTCAAGTGACAAGAATACA
>JAODAL010080592.1:0-12189 GCA_025379985.1 Phyllomedusa bahiana | reverse complement strand
AATTTAAAACCTTCCGTTTGTGAATTAGGCTACAGGAAAAATATATACATTTTTGGCGTTGAAAATGACGGTTTCTTGGGGTCAGCACACCAGCAAAACAACACTTAATTAACCCCTGGATGTGAATTGCGCAATAGAATTGAGCAGCCAAAAATGAAGTGGTACTTGTATTGTAAAAACGCTGTTTCTTTAAATGAATACAACAGGAACTCGCTTAGATCCCACTTGGATATTAAATGTATATGCAGCTGCAGTGGACGCACACTGGAATTCAGATCCAATACCCAAAAAAAATCAGAAATAGAACATTAAGAAAAACAGTCTCTGAGACAAGCTGAGACACCCCCAAAAATCGCTGTATAACAATCAGTTCTTCAGTGAGAGCTATCACAATCTCAGCCGCGGCAGCACCTTCCCTGATCAGTAAAAGTGAGAGGAGTGTGGGGCTCCGGGCGTCGCGCCCGGACTTATTTTAGTGCGGTGATGTCACAGAAACCCCGCCGGTCTCTGTTTGGGCTTAAATCTCTGCACATGTCATGCAGGCTATGCCCTTCTTCCTCCCAGAGTGCTTTGCCCCATGTAGCGCCATGTGCTCGCAGCCATTTTATCAATGAAAAGCACACTTCGTTCACCCGAAGTACCCCAAAGTTCGCCGTCGTTCAGACCCGAACTTTTCCAGAAATACTAAACGAATTCCACTTTGTTAGACTCAATTCGCCCATCTCTAATTGTGACCACTTGTTGGCCAAAACACAGTAAGGAGCTTTTTCCCATCCTGGGCTCTCAACAGATTCCCTAACAATAACTGTATCTTTAAACGTAGACATGTTTTACACAATTTGACACTATATTCTGGTTTAAAATTCTGGATTATTGGAATTATGCTAAAAATGGACTTTTAAGCCTTCTGCTGTATCCCATCCTCATCGGCAAATTATGTTTTTCCAAATTTTATCAATACAGGTTTGGGATATAGCTTTAAAGAAGGCCAGTCAATCAGGATATAACAGTTTTATTTACAATAGTCCAATAACAAATCAAGTACGATAAAATGATAATAACATAAATTGATTGCAGAAAATAATGTGATATTATGTACATCTGTGAAAAATGGTTATTTACAAAGGTTAAATATTGTGGCATCACCGAGGGCTTTTTGCTTCATCCATCCTTAATGCATCAGCCATTGAGAAGCGGGAATGACGAGGACAGAGAACCCATGGGAGAATCAACACCGTGTAGGCGTCCCTAACATGGGTATAGTCTTCTGGCTTTTACCCCCAGCTACAAGACTTTGTATACCTTACTAAAACAAAATGGCGGACACGCTTAATACTGTGTCACCTTAAAATACAAAGATTTTGTTTGTTTATGTGGCCAGCCTCAAGATTTGAAACAAAGCAAACACACGATGCTCAGAATAGATCAGCCTGTATGTTCAAAGTTTAACATACAAATGGAGATGTCTCTAAAACATGTATTCAATAAAAATAGACTTGTGTAATCACAGACTAATATACAAAAGAAAGTAATCATTCATGTGTATAATAGTACATTAAGTCAACAGAATTGAGAACATTTGTGGACCCTGTCTTGTGACACAAGGAGACATATGTCAATAGGACTTTAAAATACAAACAGGCTAATGGTGCAGGCTTTGCTTAATTAATATTTTAAGAAAAAAATGTAATATGAAATATAGATTATTCACTATAATATGAAATATAATAGTCATTTGTTCGACTATCAGTACAATTCTTCCCTCAGATCTGTGGAGAACAAGTGCTCCCACAACCCGGAATGTGGGTCACGGGTGCACCCGTAAGAGTCCAGTACAAGATTCCACAAATTCTTTGACATCTTTAACAAGATCTGGCCACCAGTAAAGATGAGATATAAGTAGAGAAGATTTGCATACTCTGGGATGCCCAGCAACCCAAGAGCAATGTCCCCATTTAAGAATGCTCTTCCGTAATGCAGGACGCATATGTTTTCCCAGGGGGAACATGTGGAAGGTCTATGGGAGCTATGGAAATCAGGTATTCGGGAGGTACGATGTGTCCTGAAGCTGTCTCTTCGCTAATACCATCAAAAGCACAGGAGAGGGCATCAACCTTTATCTTTTCTGCAGGACAGAAGTGGATCAAGAAGTTGAATCCTGAAAAGAAGAGGGACCAACTGGTTTGACGTGGATTCAGACATTGAGCCAACTGGAGTTACAAGAGATTCTTGTGGTCGATGAATATATTAACTGAATGTCGAGCCCCTCCATGGAGGTAGTCTCCAAAACAATGGGAATCTCGCAAGAGAACAGAGAGTGACTTTTTGATCACTATATTTACTATTTTGCCAAAGGCAAACTTAAACTCTATCAGTTCTCTATCTATAAAACACTAAAATGTAACTTTTATTATGTATAACACTTAACCTCTATGCACACTATTTAAAAACATGACTTCTAACCTCTCAAATTATCCCTTTCTACTTCTGAAAGAATAACTCCTTTTCAGTAAATTACTAACTCCAGTAAGGGATCCCCAGCATACTACTTGGGCAGTCATCCCTAATCTAATGAACATAAAACATATAAGGTTTCCTGTGATACCCTCTGCAGCGGGTAACACTTGTAGACAGAGGTGAGAAATTTAAAACGTCATGCCTGACCTCCCCAACATGTTTCACCAGCTAAACCTGGCTTCATCAGGGGTTAAAAGTCCGGTCCCATGTGGTCTAAGCTCATTTCCTTTTATATCATGTTAGGTACAAACCCTATTCAGGTGCTCACCAATTAGCCATCAAAGAATCCACAAAACCCACTCCCCTTTCCACTCTCCTGCACGCACACTGATACTATGTGCTGCTGCTGCTGCTGTCACCATGCTCCCACAAACAACACCCCGCAGACAAACTCACCATCTCCATAGCGGGCTTGCACCCTATCTTATCATACTGCCCGCGCCCACGTACTGTATCAATGGAGATATCTGCTCTGACTGTGATGGACTTCCGTTCAATTTCTCTCATATTATTGCGTCTGCGTGGCTCACCTAGAACGGACTGAGCAGGACAGGTGTTACATTCCACAGCACTCTACCAGCTTCATCACCTCCTATGAACCCCTTCTCCTCCATGTCTAATATGCATATTCATTGGGAATACATACTCCATTGTACTGTACACTATTGTCTTAGTCTCTTCTCATAAACCACTTCTCCTTTATATCTAATATACATATTCATTTTAATAAACCTTGAGGCCCTATGGTTAGCCTGCCCCCCCCTCCTGCAACTTCACCTCCCACCTTCCCCATTAAAGATTCTTTCTTACAGGTCACGGCTAGTCACCTAATTCATTACGTTACAATGAGAGTATGCAAAAATGTGCTCTATTGTATTTGCATACATATGTATTGCATATATTGTATTTAAAGTTAGCACAAAATCTACGCAGGGAATAGAAATAATAAATCTATACTTAAATAGATGTATACATGAATAGATGGTAATATATTCCGAGCTGCGTCTCGTCCTAGCAACGTATGTGTATATATTATATGATTCAGTTGCTAACAAACTCTTCATGCACAGAAACAATATACATACATCCCAATTTGTTAAATAGAAACCGTGGCCTCACGTGATCAATACCTATCATCATTGCAAAACACAGGGAAAATGAGGGACTACGTGGGGGCACTAACATTTTTGTATACTCCCATTGTAACGTAATTGTAAGGGTTTGGTGGATTCGCTGGACCACCGCAAGCGATAATAGCTAAGCCACGCCAGGGAGCGGAGTCTAAGTAGCCCCCGGTATTCACCAGAGCCCGCCGCAAAGCGGGATGGACTTGCTGCGGCGTGAGGCTACCAGGTCGCTACCCCTGACGTGACTTACTTGCGATGGCGGCCGGGGTAATGCGTGGTACAGAGACATAATCTAGAGGTCTAGTCGGCGACAGGCAGGAGGTCAGGACGGGCGGCAGAGTTTCGTGGTCAGAGACGGGCAGACGGTCAGGGCAGGCGGCAAACAGGCAAGGTCAGGAAACGTAGCGGAATGGACTGGTACACGGATAATCAGACAGGACTTCTAACACTTCTCTAGACAAGGTAGACACACCAGCAATCTGGCAGAGAGTGCTGGGGGCGTATTCCTTATATAGGACCAGTGGCCGGCAATAGACCAATTACCGGGCCACTGGCCTTTTAAATCCAGACCAGCTGTCATGCGCGTCTTAAGCAGCGGGTACGCGCACGGCGGCCAGGACAGGCAGGATCAGCGTGCACAGGAGCGTGGACGGGTAAATGAGCCGGCGCCAGGGACCGGGTAGCAGGGGAATGGTCATGGGGAGCCGTGGCACCTGCGCCGGACCCCCTGCATGTAGGGGGGCGGCCGCGGGAGGCGACGGCACCCGCGCCAGCCCCCATGACAGTAATTAATTAGGTAACTAACCGTGACCTGTAAGATAGAATCTTTAATGGGGAAGGTGGGAGGTGAAGTTGCAAGAGGGGGGCAGGCTAACCATAGGGCCTGCAGCTTTATTAAAATGAATATGTATATTAGATATAAAGGAGAAGTGGTTTATGGGAAGAGACTAAGACAATACTGACTAAGACAATAGTGTACAGTACAGTACAATTGAGTATGTATTCACAATGACTATGCATATTAGAAATGGAGGAGAAGGGGTTCATGGGAGGTGATAAAGCTGGTAGTGTGCTGGTAGTATGCTGTGCTCTGTAACACCTATTCTGCTCAGTCCGTTCTAGGTGAGCCACGCAGACACAATAATATGAGAGAAATAGGACGGAAGTCCATCACAGTCTGGGCAGATATCTCCATTGATACAGTACGCAGGCACGGGCAGTATGTTAAGATAGGGCGCAAGCAGGCTATGGAGATGGTGAGTTTGTCAGAGGGGTGTTGTTTGTGGGAGCATGGTGACAGCGGCAGCAGCAGCAGCACATAGTATCAGTGTGCGTGCAGGAGAGTGGAAGGGAGAGTGGGTTTTGTGGATTCTCCGATGGCTAATTGGTGAGCACTAGTGTTGAGCGATTTTTTTTTCGACAAAGTTGAAAAACGGCAAGGTTTTTATGGTGATCGAAATTTCCAGATCATGCGATTTAAATTTAAGGTTAAAATCTGTGCATCATCTATTAAGATCGCGCCCTTTTTTGGGCTTCCTGTAATTTTGGCGGCCAGCAAATCAGATTACAGAATAGAGCAGGGTGAGATGTGTGTGCGACGTCATGACTGGGATGTGTATGGTTTCGATTGGCTGGAAAAATCACATGACCTCGTTTTACATAGAACAGCGTTTTTCCCGTTTCAGCCCTCAGTGTCTCTCAGGGGTCTTTATAGGGATAGGACCTGCGTTCTGCCTGTGGCCAAACAGCTCAGCGAAATTCGTAGCATTCTGCACAGAGAAACCTCTACTAATAGCTGTGATACTTCCATTTTAGTTAGATTAGAGATTTGAATATTTTATGTAGTTTAGCTAGAGAAATTTTAAAGCAGATCTACCGCTGTAAATTCACGGCGGTGGGAGCGGGGGGGGGGGGGGGGGCCCGTGGGCTAACACAGACAAGCTCTATAAAGAACAATGGTTTAAGTTGCCCAAGACTTAGTGTTGACATTGTAGTGGAATATTTTATTAAATTTAAAAGTTTGCTATTGAATTTTTTCCCGGATAAATTTGGGGAGCCTGAACTTATATTTGGGTACCCCTTTATTTCTTTGAATGCAGGTCTCTTTGTTTTGCGCAAAAAATCCACTTTTATTTTCAGTTTTCTTTTTAAAATAGGTTTTTCATTTTTAATTTTTCCCATTACACCGGGGACTGGGTTGATATATCCACCTTGCAGTTAAAATTACAATCCAGCAATCTTGTAGTCAAAAACAGGTTGTTTGGTGCCAAAAATACCGTGTTTGTAAAGAAAACAAAATTAGTGGGTTTTTTGACTTTTTTGCACCCAGCATTATTAAATTGACGCAGCATCTATGTAAATTTTAAAAACGCAATTCTAAATTAAACCACAGGTGAATTGAAAGGTCAAAAAATTGGGTTTTTATATCAAAAAAATTAACCCATTTAAAGTGTTTTTTGCCCTTTTGCACACCGGGCATTGTTCTTTGGGACGCAGATCTACGAAAAATCTTAAAACAGCAATTTAATTCACCCCCCGGGTGAATTAAAAGGGTTTGCAAAAAATTTCGTTTATTATACCAAAAAAAAACATTTAAAGTTTTTTTTTTTGCCCTTTTGCACCCCCGCATTGTTCATTGACGCAGATTACGTAAATCTTAAAACAAAAAATTTCCCATATTCACCACAGGTAAATTGAAAGGGAAAAAAAATTTTGTTTTTTTCCCAAAAAATTAACAGTTACTTTGGTTTTTTATTTTGGGCACCCACCCATTTTTTCATTGACGCAGATTAAGAAAATATTTAAAAAAGAAATTTCTATTTTCACCACAGGTGAATTGAAAGGTCCCAAAAAACTCCCGGTTTTTTTATAAAAATAACTAACAGTTACGGGGGTTTTTTTGCCCTTTTGCGCCCCCAGCTTTGGGTTCTTTGGGGAGCAGCTTCTAGAAAAATTTTTTTAAAAAAAGAAAATTTTTATTCACCTCAGGTGAATTAAAAGTTGAAAAAAAAAAGTTTTTTATATAAAAAAACCAAAAACAGTTACGTATTTTAGTTTTTCCCCAAACCCGCATTGTTCATTGGCAGATCTACGAAAATCTTAAAACGCAAAATTCAATTTTCACCACAGGGGGAATTGAAAAGGTGAAAAAAAAAAAATATTGTTTATTATAACAAAACATAACATTTACGTTTTTTTTGACTTTTGCACACGCAGCATTGTTCTTTTGGGAACGCAGCTTTCTAGTAAATCTTTAAAAAAAGCAATTCTATATTCACCCAAAGGGAATTGAAAAGGTTTGCAAAAAATCCCGGGTTTTTTATCAAAAAAAAACAGTTACGGTTTTTTGGGACTTTTTAAAAACCCAGCATTTTTCATTGACCCCGCATCAAAAGTAAATCTTTAAAAAAGCACATTCTAAAATTCCCACAGGTGAATTGAAAGGGAAAAAAAAATTAGTTTATTATCCCAAAAAACATAACAGTTCCCGTTTTTTTTGGGACTTTTGCCGCCCGGGCATTGTTAAAGGGACGCAGCATTCTTTAAAATCAAAAACAGCAATTCTTTTTTATTAAACCCCAAGGGGGAATTTGGAAAGGTGAAAAAAATATTTTTTATTAAAATCAAAACAAAAAACAGTTACTTTGGGTTTTTTTTTAACTTTTGCCCCCCCCCAGATTGTTCATTGACGCAGCTTTCTCCCGGAAATTTCTTAAAACAGAAAATTTCCAAAATTCACCACAGGTAAATTAAAAGGGTGCAAAAAAATTTTGTTTATTATACCAAAACTTTAACAGTTACTTTGTTTTTTTACTTTTGGCATCAGCTTGTTCATTGACGCAGCATCTACGTAAATTTTAAAAAACAGAAATTTTCTATATTCACCACGGGTAAATTGGGAAAGGTGAAAAAAAATCCCGTTTATTATCCCCAAAACCCAAAAACAGTTCCTTTGTTTTTTGACTTTTGCGCACCCAGCATTGTTCTTTAAACGCAGCATCTATGTAAAATTTTTTAAAAACAGCAATTCTATATTCACCACAGGTAAATTTAAAAGGGGTTGCAAAATTTTTTACGTTTATTATTTCAAAACAAAAACAGTTACTTTTTTTTTTGACTTTTGCACACCCAGATTGTTATTGACGCAGAATTAGTAAATTTTAAAAAACCGGGAAATTTCTATATTCCCCAACAGGTGAATTGAAAGGTGAAAAAATTTATTGTTTATTATAAAAAAAAAACGTTACGTGTTTTTTTGACTTTTGCCACCCAGCTTTGGTTCTTTGCGAAAGCATTACGTAAATTTAAAAACAGCTTTCTATATTCACCACAGGTAAAATTTGAAAGGTGAAAAAAATTTAGTTTTATTATATAAAAAACTTTAAACATTTGTTTTTTTTTGATTTTTGCACACCCAGCACTGTTCATTAGCAGGCATCAAAGTAAATTTTAAAAACGCAATTCAAATATTCCCCAGGTAAAATTGAAAGGGGGAAAAAAAATATGTTTATTATCCCAAAAAACAAAAACAGTTACGTGTTTTTTGACTTTTTGAAACGCCCCAATTGTTTTTTAAAGCGGGCATTTACTTTAAAATTTAAAAACAGAAATTTTCTATATTCCACAGGTAAATTTGGGAAAAAGGGTGAAAAAAAATATCGTTTTATTTTTCAAAACATAACAGTTAGGGGTTTTTTGACTTTTGCACCCCAGCATTGTTCATTGACGCGCATTTTCCGTAAATCTTAGAAACAAAAAATTTTTATTTTCACCACGGGTAAATTGAAAGGTGAAAAAAAAATAGTTTTTTTTATACCAAATACAACAGTTACGTGTTTTTTGATTTTTGCAAAACCCAGAAATTTGTTCATTGATGCAGCAATCTTCGTAAATTTTAAAACCCAATTCTATTTTTCAAAAAAGGTGAATTAAAAGGTGCAAAAATACCGTTTATTATTTTCAAAAATAAAGTTACGTGTTTTTTGATTTTTGCGCACCCAGCATTGTTCATTGAGGAAAAGCATTAGTAAATCTTAAAAAAGAAATTTTCTAAATTACCACAGGTAAATTTGAAAGGTGAAAAAAAATCCCGTTTTGTATTTCAAAAATAACAGTTAGTTTTTTTGACTTTTGCACCCCCGCATTTTTTCATTAAAGAAGCATTAGTAAATTTTAAAGCAGAAATTTTCTTTATTCACCACAGGTAAATTTGAAAGGTGCAAAAAAATCCCGTTTTATTAAAACCAAAAATAAACCTTTAAAGTGTTTTGTGATTTTCGAAACCCAGCTTTGTTCATTGACCAGCATCTATTAAATTTTTAAAACAGAAAATTCTATTTTCCCCACAGGTAAAATTAAAAGGTGCAAAAAAAAAACCTTTTAAATTATACCAAAACAAAAACAGTTACGTGTTTTTTGTTTTTTTTGCGCACCCAGCTTTGGGTTCATTAAAGCATCATTACTTTAAATCTTAAAACAGAATTTCTATATTCACCACGGTAAATTTTGAAAGGTGAAAAAAAATTACGTTTTTTTTACCAAAAATAAAAAGTTACTTTGTTTTTTGACTTTTGCCCCAACAAGCTTGGGTTCTTAAAGCGGGCATCTACAAAATTTTTAAAAACAGCAATTCTATATTCACCACAGGTGAATTGAAAAGGTAAAAATTTTATACTTTTTTATTATTTAAAAAATAACAGTTCCCGGGTTTTTTGATTTTGTGCCCCCCGGGCATTGTTCATTGACGCCAAGCATTTCGGTAAATTTTTTAAAACAGAATTCTATTTTTCCCCAACAGGTAAATTTGGGAAAGGTGCAAAAAAAAACCATTTTGAAATATACAAAAACAAAAACCATTATTTGTTTTGTGACTTTTGGGCACCCACTTTGTTCTTTGACGCAGCATTTCGAAAATTTTAAAAAACGGGAAAAATTTATATTAACCACAGGTGAATTGAAAGCTGAAAAAAAAATCCCGTTTAGTTTTATCAAAAACAAAAACAGTTACGTTTTTTTTTTACTTTTGCGCCCCCAGATTGTTCATTGCGCAGCATTTCCGTAAATTTTAAAAACCCGGGAAATTCTATTTTCACCACGGTGAATTAAAAAGGTGCAAAAAAATATGTTTATTATACCAAAAACAAAAACATTTTAAGTGTTTTTTGACTTTTGCACAAAAGATTTTTTCTTTGGACCAGCATTACGTAAATCTTAAAACAGCAATTCTATATTCCCCACGGGGTGAAAAAAAAGGTCCCAAAAAATTATCCGTTTATTTTCCCAAAAACATAAAAAAGATACGTTTTTTTTTGGGACTTTTCCCCGTCCGATTTTTGAAGACACCTTGCGTTAAATTTGAAACCCAAAAATTTTTGTTTTGATTAGGGGTTTTGAGTTTGCTGTGTTTTGCCGTTTTAAAGAGATTTTCCCCAAAAATTTTCCATCCCTTCCCTCAAATTTTTATATTTCTGAACATGGAGCAAAAATGCAGGTGGTAAGCGAGCAAAGAGGGGGGTAGCAAATGGAGATAGAGGTACGAGGGAAGGTGCTCCCTTCCCCGTGCTGGGGGAAAAACGCATGCCAGCGGATCTCTTTTGGCAGGGAACCCTCAGGCCTGTCATCCTGGGTCAGGGGGCCCCGTTGGGTTTTAAGTAACAACATCGTCGCCCAAACTTCCCTTTGTGGTTAATGCAAACCCGATTAGCCTTTCTTACCCCCTCGTCCCCGCAGTCACGGACACAAAAAAGTCCCTCAAACGCAACTTGCATTTCCCTCCAACATTTAAGCAGCCCCAAAAATCAACCCCGGGGTACCCCCCAAATGTGGGGTAATCCATTGTTGAAGAAAAATTCGGGGTTGGGGGGCCGAAAGGGTGTTTAAAAAGATCAAGAAAGGGTGTTTTGTTGCTCTGAGCCCCGAATTAATTTGGGCCCTTAGAGGAGGGGGAAAAAGCCCCGGTCCCAAACGGCAAAAAAACCCGGGGCGGTTGGGAAAAGCCTTGGGAGTGCCCCTTGCTTGTAGCCCGCAGCTTTGGGTGCAGAAAGTCAGGGAAAGACCAAGTACCTGTGTTGATGATGATGTTTATGACGGGGCATTGCGGATAAAACCTGGGCTTTTCCCCAGAATTTGGTTGCGAGCGTTCATCAGTGGCCCGGGGGAAGACGTTTGGGGTTTTGTCAATAGGGCCCGCCACAAAAAGGGAAGGGGGGGGGCGGGGCGAAAAAGTCCCCTGATTATGATTCGCCAGCCACGGTCAGCGCCAAAAACCCCGCCCCCTCGCCGTCAAAAAAGGGCCGGGACCTCTCAAACTGGGTTCTTTGGAAGCTTCTGATTCACCAAGGGGATTTTCTTTTGCCGCCTTTGCCGTAAAAGCCCAAGTAGAGGGAAGAACCTTAAGGGGTTAACCAAACCCCCCAAAAATGTCTTTGTCAAAGCGGAAATGATGAGTTGAAATTGGGGGGAAGGGGAAAATTGGGCCCAAAAAAGGCCCGACCCACGCCGGGGCCCCCAACCACTGGGCACCCCCCTCTGTCTGCCTCCTCCTCCTCCCCCAAACCCCCAACGTTTCTCAGCCCAATTTTTCAGGGGTCTTTATGGGATCAGCCTCCGCTTTTTGGGCCCTTCCCCCCGTCGGGCCCCGTACCCCCCAAGCACCACCGAGCCCATTTCCCACCCCTTTCCTTCCGCCAGTTTGATGGACCTGCACGCCCAAAGGCCCCTATATTTTCTGTGCCCGTCACTGGGTGAGCTGGATGGATGGGCCCCTTTTGGGGGGGAGGTGGGTTCAGGCCTGGTGCACGTTTTTCAAAAAACCCCAGGGAAAGGGGCGGGCCTACCCCAAAAGGTTTCCTTTTTTGGGGGCATCACTTTCCCCGAGGGCACCAGGGGCCCTGTTGAAAATTAATTTTGGCCCTTTGGGGACCGTCCCCCCACAGGTCCCGGACTTGGACGGCTCTAAGCAACGAGGACGAGCCCCTGGCTTTTGGGGACAAGAACTTTGGTCACGATTTCTTTGGGGTATAATGTGGAATCCCCAATTGGGCCCGGGCTAGGGACAACACAGGGAGGCAGGTAGATAGCGAAAGGGCCCAGGGGAAAGGGAATGGGTTTTCGCTTGGTCAGAAATGCAGAGGTTAAGGGGGTGGAGGAAAGCAGGCCAAAAAAGGTTTTGCGCGGGGTTAACTGCAAAGAACAGGAAAAAGGGGTGGCGGCAAGTTCCCAGGCGAGAGGCTGGGAAAACAAGGGGCTAAGCCCCAATATCAAGCAGGAAAAACAGGCTTGAGGAGTTTTTATAGGAACAGGAAAAGGAAACCCGGAAACAAGATTTTGGGAACCCGTTGGACAAAAACCCCCAAACTTAACTAAGGGGGAAAACTTTAAAGGGGGGAAAACAGTTAGTAAGTTTTCCCAAAGGCCCAAAATAGGAGTTTTTGACATTAAATCCCACCCCAAAGCGGCCTCCCGGGCGATTTCCTGAAATTGGTTTCTCCGGGGTGTCTATGATGAAAAATTTTTTTAACGTCGAGGAGCATTTTAATTTTTACTT
>JAODAL010080591.1:0-12190 GCA_025379985.1 Phyllomedusa bahiana | reverse complement strand
GGATGGTGCGGGGTTGGGGGCATGGGCCTGGATGGTGCGAGGTCTGTGGGCATGGGCCTGGATGGTGCGAGGTCTGGGGGGATGGGCCTGGATGGTGCGAGGTCTGTGGGGATGGGCCTGGATGGTGCGAGGTCTGTGGGGAGGGCCCTGGTGGTGCGAGGCCCGTGGGGGGGGCCCCGGGTGGTGCGTGGTCTGGGGGGAGGTGCCTGGATGGTGCGAGGTCTGTGGGGATGGGGCCTGGGTGGTGCGAGGTCTGTGGGGATGGGGCCTGGGTGGTGCGAGGTCTGTGGGGATGGGGCCTGGGTGGTGCGAGGTCTGTGGGGATGGGGCCTGGGTGGTGCGAGGTCTGTGGGGTGGGGCCCCGGGATGGGCGGGGGTCTGTGGGGATGGGGCCTGGGTGGTGCGAGGTCTGTGGGGGGGGGGCCTGGATGGGCAGGTCGTGGGGTGGGGGCCTGGGTGTTGCGAGGTCTGTGGGGAGGGGGCCGGATGGTGCGGGGGTCTTGGGGGGGGGGCCGGATGGTGGAGGTTGTGGGGAGGGCCGGATGGGCAGGTCTGGGGGGAGGGGGCCTGGGTGGTGGGGCTGGGGGGGGGGCCTTGGGGGTTCTGGGGGGAGGGCCGGGATGGGGGGAAGTCGGGGGGGGGGGGGGGGGGGGGGGGGGGGGGGGGGGGAGGGCCTGGGTTTGGGAGGTCTTGGAGGGGGCCCCTGGTGGGGGGGTCCTGTTTCCTGGTAGTTGGCGGGGCCCCGATAATTTCCAGTGATGGTGGCACAGGCGGGGGCCCAAAAGGGGGGGGGGGGGGGGTTTTTTTCGGGGGGTTTATGGTTGGGCACGCCCGGGGGGCCCAGTGTTTTCCAGTGCGGGGGCACAGGGGGGGGGGCCCGGATTTCCAGTTGATGGTGGGGGGGGGGGGCCCAGTGATTTCCGTGTGTGGCACACGGGGGCCCATGATTTCCAGGACTGGACGGCGGGGGCCCAGTGGTTTTTAGGCGGTGGCAAGGCGGGGCTCATGATTTCCATAGGTGGAAGGAGGGGTCGGATTTATTGAGGGGCACAGGCGGGGCCCCAGTGTTTGTGAGGGAAGGGGGGCTCCTTTTTAGTGTTTTTGGCCGGCCGGGGTATGATTTTCCATGTGGTGGAAGGGGGGGTATGATTAAGTATGGTGGAAGGGGGGAGGAATTTCCATGTTGTGGAAGGGGGGAAGGATTTAGTGGGTGGCAAGGGGGGTTTTTTTTCATTGGGAAAGGTGGAAGGGGGGGCCCAGTGATTTCCAGTGATGGTGGCACAGGCGGGGGCCCAGTGATTTCCAGTGACGGTGGCCGGGGGGCCTGGTAATTGTCGGGGGCCCAGTAATTTCCAGTGACGGTGGCGCAGGCGGGGGGTTTTTCCCATGACGGTGGCGCAGGCGGGGGGTGATTTCCAGTGACGGTGGCGCAGGCGGGGGGTGATTTCCCGTGACTGTGGCGCAGGCGGGGGGTGATTTCCAGTGACTGTGGCGCAGGCGGGGGGTGATTTCCAGTGACTGTGGCGCAGGCGGGGGTGTTTCCAGTACTGTGGGCAGGGGGGGTTTTTTTTCCAGTGACTGGGCGAGGGGGGGGTGATTTCCAGGATGTGGCGCGGCGGGGTGATTTCCGTGATGGGGCGCAGGCGGGGGGTGATTTCCAGTACGGGGCCAGGCGGGAGGTGATTTTCCCAAAGTAAATTTGGGGGCCGAAAGGGCGGGGGGTGATTCCAGTGACTTTTGGCGCAGGGGGGGGGGGTTTTTTAAAAAGTGACTGGGCGCACCCCGGGGGGTGATTTCCAGGAAAACTGTGGCGCAGGGGGGGGGTGTTTAACCAGTGACTGGGGGCGCAGGCGGGGGTGTTTTTCCCATGACTTGTGGGGGGCCAGGCGGGGGGGGGGATCTCCAGTGACTTTTGGCGCGGGGGGGGGGGGGGGGGGGGGGTTGATTTCCCTTTTGACCCCAGAAAAGGGGGGCCCTTTTTCCGGTGTTTGGGGGCCCAGGCGGAGGGGGGGGGGTTTTGGTTTTCCCCCGTGACGCAGGCGGGGGGGTCATTTCCGGTGATGGTGGCGCAGGCGAGGGGGGGGGGATTTTCCCTTTAAACGAAAGGGGCCGGGAGGGCCCTTTCCTTGATTTGGGGGGGGTGGGGGGGGGGGGGGAATTTCCCGAAAACGCGGGCGGGGGGGGGTTCTTTTTCCGGTGAGGGGTCGCAGGGGGGGGGGGGGTCATTTCCGTTTGGTGGGGGTAGTTGGGGGGGGGGGTTTGTAAATTTCCAGGGGAGGGGGGGCCAAAAGGCGGGCCCGGTTTGGATCGGGGTGCTTCCCCTCACCAATGTCCTTTTGCGGGAAACGGGGGAACCTGCGGCGCTTGGCCCTGCCTGGCCCGTCCCCGGGAGAAAAAAGCGGGAGCAGCTTCCTGCGGAGTTTCAGGGGGCCTCAAAATCTCGGCCCCGACCCCTGCTGCTCTCTCAGAACCAGCCCCCCGGGGTTTTAACCGGACGGCATCGTCAGTGACCGTCGGGGTCAGCCCCATCCCCCTTTTTTGCCCCCCCGCCGCCTCCCCCCCTTTTCCCGGGCCTTTTAACTCCCCCCCCTTTTTGGCCGCCTCCCTCCCCCTCCTTTGCCCCCTTTCCCCCCCCTCCTTTGGGCCACCTCCCCCTATGCTCGTTTTTTCCAAACTCTCTTACGCCTCTGTTCACATGTTTTCCTTCTTCCTGCGGGTTTCAGCTTCCAAGGGAAACCTCTTCCTAAAAAGTCACCAGAAAACCGACTGACCCAACCCCTGGTTTTAACCCGGGGATTGTGAGAACCTGAGCGAGATCATCCTGACCGAGAACCTGCTGACAAAACGATTACCCCCGCCCCCGGGGGCCCAAAAAAAAACCCTGGGGCGGGGCCTTGACCCCCCCTTTGGGTGATGTCGGGGGGCCCGAGGCCTTGACCCCCCCTGGGTAAAATTTTTCAGGGGGGGGGCCCTTTGACCCCCCCCTCGGTGATTGTCGGGGGGCCCGGGGAGGCCTTTGACCACCCCCTCGGTGATGTCGGGGGCGGGGGCCCCTTAAACCAAAACCCCTCGTTGATTTTCAGGGGGCGGGGCCCTTTTGACCACCCCCCCTTTGATGTCGGGGGGCGGGGCCCTTTTTGACCACCCCTCGGTATTTTTCCAGGGGGGCGGGGCCTTGCCCAACCCCCTTGGTGATGTCGGGGGGCCGGGGCCTTTTGAAAACCCCCTCGGGGGAAGGCCGGGGGGTGGGGGCCTTAAACCCCCCCCTTGAGTAAAGGGGGGGGGGGCCTTTGCCCAAACCCCCCTCGGTGATGTCAGGGGCGGGCCCTTTTACCCCCCCCGGTTTGCCAGGGGGGCGGGGCCTTGCCCAAACCCCTGGGTAAAGCCCAGGGGGCGGGGCCTTGACCAACCCCTGTGATGTAAAGGGGGGGGGGGCCTTGACCCCCCCCCGGGTGTTTCCCCGGGGGGGCGGGGGCCAAAACCCCCACCCCCCGGTGATGTCAGGGGCCCGGGGCCTTGACCCACCCCTGGGTAAATTGCCCCAGGGCGGGGCTTGACCCCCCTCGGTGTTTCCCAGGGGGGGGGCCCTTTGACCACCCCCGGTAATGTCAGGGGGCGGGGCCCTTTTTGACCCCCACCCCCCCCCGGGAGTCAGGGTGACGGGGTTTTTAAAAACCCCCCTCGGGGGATGTCAGGGGCGGGCCTTGACCCCCCCTTTGGGTAAAGTAAAAGGGGCGGGGCCTTTAAAACCCCCCCCCCCGGGGGGATTAAAGGGGGGGGGGGTCCTTTGGACCACCCCTGGGTTTGATGCCCAGGGGGCCCCGGGGCCGGGCCCCAACCCTCGGTGATGCAGGGGGCGGGCCTTGACCACCCCCTGGGTTTTATTTAATTGCGGGGCTTGGGGACCACCCCCCCCCGGGGGAGGCCCCAGGGGGCGGGGCCCTTGACCACCCCTGGGTGATGTCAGGGGGGGCAAGGGGCCCTTAAACCCCCCCTTTTTTTTGATGTCAGGGGCCGGGGCCGTTGCCCCACCCCCTTCGGTTTGTCAGGGGGCCGGGGCCGTGACCCCCCCCCTTGGGTTGGGGTAAAAGGGGGGGGGGGGCCGTGACCACCCCCCCCCCCGTGATTTTTCAGGGGGGGGGGGGCCCTTTAAACCACCCCTGGGTTTAAAGTCAGGGGGCCCGTGTTTCTCTGTTCCTCCTTTCCCCTTCCAGTTTTCCCCGAAGTCCAGGGGGAAACCCCTCAAAAAGGGCTGCCCAAATTTCTGAATGTGGGCCCGGGAACCCCGCCTGGGCATCATCCCCGGGGAATGGGCCCGGTTTCTCCAGCCTAAACCGGCTTTTTGCCTGCGCGATAATCAGCTGACCTCCCTCCCGCCGGAGCTGGCCAACGCCACCGAGCTGCACGTGCTGGACGTGGCCGGCAATAGGTTGGTGGTTGGGGCGGGGGTCGGGGGGGGGGCCCCCCCCGCCGTGTTGGGCGGGGCCTTTTGGGGCAGGGGCTGCTAATGTGTGGGTGGGGCCGTTTTGCCCCCGGGCCAAAGGGGTGGGCGGGTTTTGGGTTAAGGGCCCAAACTGTGTGTGGGCGGGGTCGCACTATATTTGGGGGGGGTTATTTGGCCCTCGGCGCCGGTTTTTTAACCCCCTCCTCTTCCCAAGGCTGCAAACCTCCCCTTTTCGCTCGGAAAAAACCCCTCACCCTTTAAGGCGCTGTGGCGGGGTCGCTGGGGGGGGGGTTGGGTGAGGGCGCCGCCGTGTGTGGGTGGGAGTCGCCGTGTATGTGGGCGGGGTCGCTGTGGGCGGTTGTCGACTTTGGTGTGGGCGGTTGTCGCCGTGGGTTTTTGGGGGGGGCCCCACTGTTTTTTGGGGTAGTAGGGGCCCCTGGGCGCGGGGTTTTTTAACCCCTCCCCTTACCTCGGGGCTGCTGAACCTGCCCTTCGCTCTGACAAACCCCAAAACCCAAAAATGGCGCTGTGGGCGGGGGTTCGTTGGGGGGGGGTTTCGGGGGAGGGGGCGCCGCCTGTGTGGGGGGGGGTTCCGCCGGGGTATTTTTGGGGGGGGGTCGCTGTGGGGGGTTTGTCGACATTGGTGTGGGGGGTTTTGTCGCCGGGGGTTTTGGGCGGGGTCAATTTTTGGGGTTAAAGGGGGGCCCCCCGGCGCTGGTTTAACCCCCCCCCTTCCCCCGGGTTTGTTTGAACCTGCCCTTCGCTCGACAAACCCCCAAACCTGAAGGGGGCTGGGGTTTGGGCCGAAAACCCAGCCGCCCCCGATGCTCAATTTTCCGGGACAGAAGAAATGAAAACGGGATCCAAAGTGCTGACCTGCTACCTCCTGCCCCAGCAGCCGTCTCCCCAGCATCGGTACCTTTTTCCCGGGACTAAGGGAAAAATCACACAGAGGATTTCCGGGAAAAAGGAGGGGGGCGACTTGAGGGGTTTTAAATTTTTTGGGGAATCCCCGTTTGGGAGACCCTTTGCCCCCCCTTTCCCCAAAAACCCGTTCCCCAAGGGAAAATTAAAGGAGCCAAGTGTTTTGGAACTTTGCTTGGGAAAGGGGGGCAGGGCCCAAAAGCCTGCCCCAGAGTATGCCCGGGGAAAAATTGGGGGCCAAAAAGGGTTTGACCCTCTTAAAAAAATATCTCAGGGGCCCCCCATAAAAAAAATCCCACCCCCAAGGGGGCAATTTCCAGGGGTTGGGGAGTTCCAAGCAAATTTCGAAACCGGGTTTGGGCCTATAATACGGAGCAAATAAATCCAACTTTACCCCCGGGGTTTAAAAACGGTTTAAACCAACTTTCCAAATTTTGGGGATTTTAAAATGACTCATGGACCCCAGCGGAATTAAGAAAAACCGGGGGCCCCCAGCGAACCCCCAAAATGGCCAAGAAAGGTAGGAAATTTCAGCGAGCCCGGGCAGAGACACCCGGGGGAAGGGGGGGGGTATTTATTATTTTTTAATTTATTTATTTTTTATTTTATTGGGGCCCCTAGATCATTATAAATTTTAAAAAATGAAACCCCCTTAAAATAGCCCAAACATATTTCAAAACCCCTTAAAGTTGGGCCCCCCTGGGGGGGCACTCGAGCACCACTCCTTCCCCCCCACTTTGTCAGACCGGGGTGGTTTCTTTTAAAATTGGAACTTTTTTCACCCTTTTAAAAATTGGGTTATTTCCCTTTATTTGGGGGTTAAAAAAACGGGCCCCCATTTCGGTTGCGGTGGGGGGGGTTTTTCAGGGGTGTTTTTCCCAAACTTCCAATTCAGGGGTTTTGGAGGGGGTTTTAAAAAAATTTTTCAAGGGCCTCCCCCCCCTGATTCCCTTTTTTTCCCCCCCTTGGGGCTTGGGGGGGTTTTTTCAAAAATTCCACCCCCATTTCCTTGTTCAGGTGTCGGCTAAAAATAAATTTGAAAAGGTAGGGGTTTTTTAAAAATTTTTCAGGGATTCCCGGGCTGGGGCCAAAATTACCACCCCATTCCTTTGGCTGTGGGCGGTTCCCTAAAAAAAGGCCCCCCCCCATTTTCCTTTTTTCAGGGCGTGGGGGGGGTTTTAAAAAACCCCCCATTCCCTTCCGGGGGGTTAAAAAATTAAAGGCCCCCACCTATCCTTCCCCCCTTCCTACTTTCCCCCGTTTCTTGTTTCACCTTTTTTGGGGGGCCCCCTTAAAAAATTTGGGCGGGTTGTGGCTGACTTTATTTCCCCTTCCTTATTTTCCTTAAAAGTTGGGTTTCCCCCTTCCGGGTTCGGGGCGGTGCATTAAGGTTGGGCTTTCCCCACCTTCGGCTTTTTCTCCACCCCCCTTCCCCGGGTCGGGCCCCTTGGGGGTGCCTTCAACACCCTGACTGACTTTTTTCAGCTCTGGCAATTCCTAGTTTAACCCAAAATTAAAGGGAAGGGACCCCTAGTAAGGGGGAGTAGAGAAGAGTTGCCCGTAACCTGAGGAAGTTTTTTTTACAAAAACAGGAATAAAACTGCAAAAAACTGAAAGAAAGAAAATCAGAACAATGAAATTTTGGAAAATAGTCCTTTTTTTTTTTTTTTTTTTTTTTTTTTTTTTCCCCCTTTGCCTTATCTTGTGTGAACCCCCCTTTTTGGGGGCCTGTGTTTTTTCCCCTGAAATTTTGGGCATACGTGGCCCATAGCCATTCAATTTAAAAAAGCAGCCATAGTAAAGGGCCATTTACCTGATTTTAAAACCAACAGCAAGAAACAAAAATTTCCAAGCGCCGCAACTTACACCCCGAAAATACCCCCGGGGTGAACTAGAAGGACCCGGGGTCCCCAGCAGCACAAGCCCCTCAGGAGTGGGCTGACCCTTTATAAAGGCTTTAAAATTTCTTATTCCCACATGTTTTTGATAAAAAAAAATGCTTAAGCCCCCCAGGCTTACAATGTGATTCCAAGGGGGGTTTGGGTCCAACCTATCTTTACCTTTTTCAAAAAGACCCAAAATTTTCAAAATTCCCTCATGGTCAAAAACCCTTCCATAATACAGGAAAAAAAGAAAAAAAAACACCAACCTTGCAAGCATACGGGAAACTGATTTTAACCCAAGCTGGGGAAGGAGGGGGGGGTGCAAAAAAACCCAAAAATGGGGTTTCCTTTACCTCCCTCAATAAATTAAAAGCAAAAAGTCCCCAAATACAACATATAGTTCTCCCCAAAAAACATAACCCAAACCCCGGGGTGCCACGGCGGGTTGCATAATATATCTATAAAATATAATATAATTTATATAAATAAAAAAAATATATATAAATAAAATATATAAAAAAAAAAAATAAAAAAAAGTAAAATTTTATATATAAAATACACACACACAAAATCCCTTTTACCAGGGCACACCAACTGTTTAAAAAGGGAAAAACCCAAAAACAGGGAAATCCCAAAAAAAGCATTTATACTATCCTAAAAAAACATGAAAAAAACTGGGGGGGGGAATTCTTAGTTCACACTTTTGACCCGAAAAATGCTTAAGCCCCCCCCGGTTTAAACAACGTGGATCTCAAGGGGGGTGGTACACTCTATCTTTCCCTCCCAATAGACCCCAAATTTCCCAACTTCTAAATTGGGGTAAACCAGACCCCATAAAACAGAGAGAAAAAAAAAAAAAGGGCCCCCACCCTTTGCCCGCAAATTTGCACTGATGTAACAAGCTGTGGAGGGGGGGGGGGGTTTGCAAGAAACCAATATGGAGGCTTCCATTCCCCCTCTAAACATTAAAAGCAATAGGGGCCAAATACAACATATATTTTCCCCCACAAAAAACATTTCTAAAAAAAACCAGAACCCAAAACCCTGGGGGCCACGGGAAAGGGTTTTGCCTATTTTATCTTCTATCTATCTATCTATCTATCAAACTATCTTATCTATCTATCTATCTATCTATCTATCTACTCTATCTTCTATCTATCTATCTATCTACCCTATCTATTATCTATCTATCTATCTACCCTTATCTATCAAATCTTTTAAATCTACTATCTATCTAATCTATCATCTATCTTTTCTTTCTATCTATCTTTCTATCTATCTATCTACCCTACCCTACCCCCCAAAAGGGGGGCCACACCAACTGCTAAAAAGGGCTATACAATACATGGAAACCCTAAAGAACATTTAAGCTATCAAATCAAACATAAAAAAGACTTTGAGATTCCAAAAAGTTCAAAACGTTTAGTAAAAAAAAATGCTTATGCCCCCCCCGGTTTACCAACGGTTTTTCCAAAAAGGGGGGTGTCCAAAAAATTTTTATCCTCACAAAGAGGGCAAATTCAAAACTTCTCATTGGGTCAAACACCCCTCCATAATCCAAAGAGAAAAAAAAAAAACAAGCACCCAACCCTTTTCACGAAAACCTGAAACTGAAAACAGCCTTGGAGGGGGCGGGGTGAAAGGGTTTGGGGCGTTTTTTTATTTTTCTTTGGTTTTATGGGGGGTCTGTTTGCCCCAAATGAAAGTCTGAATTTGCCCCTAGTAAAAGATAATAGAGTAGGACCACCCCCCTTTTGAAATCCCGTTTGGGTTAAAACCCGGGGTTGGCATAACTTTTTTTTTTATAAAAAACATTTGAACTAAGAACCTCAAAGTTTTTTCCATGTAATTTTTCGAGGCATAAATGCTTCTTTAGAGGTTTCCATGTATTGTATGATCCTGATAGAGGTCACAGCCTGAATTTTTACGAAATTGGGAAAGGAGCAGACCCTACCGCAGCACAAGCAAAACTCAGGAGAAGACTATTTCGATCTTGGGAGGAGTTTTGGGCTGAGAGTTCCATGGTAGGAGGGGGAGGGGCTCCCCGCACACAGAGGGTTTCAAGGAGGGGAGGGTTTCTGGTCCCATTGAGGTCACAGCCCGAGAAATTACCCTAGTTTAAGGAGGGTTTGGGCCCCTCAGCACACAAGAACTCAGGAAAAAAGTGTTTCTGATTTAGGTTACCCGTCCCCAGAGGGATTTCAGTAAGGATTGTGGGGTTTTGGGGCCCTTTCCCGGTGGAGCCGCTGTGACTTTGTGTGGGTTTACTGCGCGGGTCCCTTTCAGAGTCTCCCCCCTGCAGAACATATGGGGTGACAGGGTGGGTAACGGGGAATCTAAACCGGGTCAGTGTCATTCAGTTCCAGGAGGAGCTCAAACCCGAAGAGGAGGAGGACGAGGCTGCGGCCGAGCGGCGGGTTTAAGGGGGCTGGCCCCTGGGGGTGCGGAGAGGCCCCGGCCCCCCCCCTGGGGGCCTGCCCGGGGGGCCCCCCCCCCCTCCCCACCCAAAGGGCCCGGGCCGCCCCCTGGGGACTGCCGGGGTGCCCCCCCCCCCCCCCCCCCCCCTGAGGACTGCCGGGGGCCCCCCCCCCCCCCCCTCCCCCCCCGGGGAATGCCGGGCCCCCCCTTTCCCCCCCCCTGGGGTGACTGCCGGGCCACCCCCTCCCCCTGGGGAATGCTGGGCCCCTCACTCTTCTGGTTTTCCCCAGGGGCTGCAGAGGGGAAAAAACCCCCCATCCCAACGAGCTGAAGGGAATGAAAAGAGGGAATTTTTGGGGGCGGCAATCGGGGGCTACAAAAGGGAAAAAACCGAAAACGGGCCCTCCCCCAGCGAAAAGGGGGGGGGTCCATGCTGATTGAAAGGGGGCCGCCCCCCTTTTTCTGTTCCCTTTTGGGGGTGGGCATGGGATTGTCTTTGACGACCGCCTTTCCCCTTTTCTGGGGTTTCCGGAAAGTGGGGGATGGGAAAGGGGCTTTTAACGGAGCCGCTTTTTTTGCTGTCACAATTTTCTTAATCCCCGGGGGGGGGGATTTGGGATTTGTACTGAAGACTGAGCCCCTCCCGTTTTTCGTTCCGGGGGGTTTTGGGGGATGGTTTTTCGTTTCTGTTGATGGAACCCTTTTTCTTGGGGGTCAAGTTGCTTTATCCCCGGGGGTGGGCCTTTGGGATTGAGCCTTTCTTTTACCCGGGGGCCCTTTCCATTGGTTCCTTGGTGTTGGACAGGGTATTGTGCTGGGGATTTGGGGGCCCGCCCTCCCTTTTGCTGTTTTCCCCGGGTGTGGGGCAATTATTTTTTGCCTTTTTACGGGGGCCGCCCCCCCCTTTGCTGTTCCTGGGTGTGGGGCATGGTATTG
The DNA here is from genome assembly GCA_025379985.1 of Phyllomedusa bahiana. Classification (NCBI taxonomy): domain Eukaryota; kingdom Metazoa; phylum Chordata; class Amphibia; order Anura; family Hylidae; genus Phyllomedusa; species Phyllomedusa bahiana. The sequence continues at coordinate 1,585 of JAODAL010080591.1, read as the reverse complement.
TGCTGTTGACGGAGCCGCTTTTTTGCTGTCACAGTTGCTGATCCTGGGTGTGGGGCATGGTATTGTGCTGTTTGAAATGACCCCCCTCCCCCTTTTCTTTTCCCGGGTGTGGGGCCCTGGTAAATTGGCTGTTGATTGGGTCCGCTTTTTCATTTGCGGGCCCCAGTTGGGGGTGAAACCTGGGGTGGGGGGCCCTGGAATTTTGCTTTTTGAAAAGGGGCCCCTTTTTCCTTTTTTCTGTTCCTTTTTTTGGGGCATGGTAAATTTCACCCGTTTTACGGAGCCAAAATTCCCTTTGCTGTTTTTGGGGGTTTTTGGGAGGGGAAGGTACTGTTGAAAAGGGGCCACTTTCCCCCTTGGGGCTGGTGGGAGCCGCTGAATCCGGGGGGAGGGGTTTGGGGCTGTTGAAAGGATCCGCTGGCCCCCGTTTTTTGGGGGAGGGGCCCCGACCCCCCCTTTTTCCCCCTGTAAACTGTGGGGGTTTTTGTGGGCCGCAGTGGATCCGGGTTTCCCTAACAGCGAAAACCCCCCTTTTCCCGCGGATAAGCGTCTGAGCGGCGTCTCCAGTCAGAGCGGCGACCCCAAACGCAGCGGGAGCCAAACCTTTTCCTTGGGCCGGGGTAAACCCGGGGGACGACCGCCGCGGAGCCCGCGAGGGGCCCGGGGGAGGAGACCCGGCGGAAAGACCTGGAGGTTGGGGTACAGGGGGGGGGGGCCGGCCCCCGTGGGAGGAGCCCTTCCCCCTGGCAAGGGGTGTGTCCACTGTTCTCCCTGTAACAAACCCTCCCCCCCTCCAGACTCGGCCTTTGCGGAGGAGACTTTGGTGCACTGCGATGACGAAGATGACGACTTTGACGAGGACCGAGGGTCTCCAGAAAAGAAACGCCTGATCCGCAAGGACACCCCCCATTATAAGAAGCACTCCAAGATCACCAAGCTGCCCAACACCGAGGCCGTGGTGGCCCCACTCGGGGCAGGCCCCCCCCCGGACGGGACCCCGACCGCAGGTTTTTCTTATCCCGCACTGGAGGAGGGGACGGGGAGGGGGCTGGCCGCCCGGGAAAAGAGCAAGGACCCCGCACCCCGGCTCCCCGCAGAAAAAAGGTACACGGGACACAAGGGGTCCCCCACCGAATGACGCCCCACCTGCAGTACGGGCTCCGCCCCCATCATCTGGGACAGCCCCCCCCCCCATCACTGCGGGAAAAAGGCCCCCCCCCTTTTCCCTCATCTGCGGGGCAGGCCCCCCCCCCCTTCCATCACTGCGGTCAGGCCCCCCCCCCTCCGTCTCTGCATAAGGCCCCCGCCCCCCCGTCATCCGCACGGCCCCCGCCCCCCCCGTCCTGCAGCAAGGCCCCCGCCCCCTCCGTCATCTGCAGCACAGGCCCCCGCCCCCTCCGTCATCTGCAGCACAGGCCCCCGCCCCCTCCGTCATCTGCAGCACAGGCCCCCCGCCCCCCCTCCGTCATCTGCAGCACAGGCCCCCCGCCCCCTCCGTCATCTGCAGCACAGGCCCCCCGCCCCCTCCGTCATCTGCAGCACAGCCCCCCCGCCCCCTCCCCCCCCCCCCCCCCCGCCCCCTTTT
>JAODAL010080590.1:0-12191 GCA_025379985.1 Phyllomedusa bahiana | reverse complement strand
CCGGGTTAGTCAATGTCAGTTAACTAAAATGGGGTTTTAAAGATCCTTTTTCCGGCATTTTTTTAATCTGGGGATCATGGGTTTTGGGGCTCACTGTGGCCCGGAAGGTTATATAAATGTCCAGTTAACTAAAATGGTGGTTAAAGACCCCTTTTTCCGGCATTTTTTTAATTGGGGGTCACCCCCGGTTTTTGGGGTCATCTGTGGCAGAACGTATAGTCAATGTGTCCATAAAAAAGGGTTTTTTTTTAAAGACCCCTTTTTCCCGGCATTTTTTAATTGGGGGTTTCATGGGTTTTTTGGGTCCTCTGTGGCCAAAACGGTAAGTCAATGCCCGTTAACAAAAATGGTGGTTGAAAGATCCTTTTCCGGCATTTTTTTTAATCTGGGGGTCATGCAGGTTTGGGGCTCATGCTGTGGCCCAGGACCGGTGTAGTCAATGTCCAGTTACACTAAAATGGTGGTTCAAAGACTCCTTTTTCCGGCACTTTTTTAATCTGGGGATCATGCAGGTGTGGCGCTCATGCTGTGGCCCAGGACAGGTATAGTCAATGTCCAGTTCAACTAAAATGGTGGTTCAAAGACTCCTTTTTCCGGCACTTTTTTAATCTGGGGGTCATGCAGGTTTAATGGTCATACTGTGGTACAGAACAGGTATAGTCAATGTCCAGTTCAACTAAAATGGTGGTTCAAAGACTCCTTTTTCCGGCACTTTTTAAATCTGGGGTCATGCAGGTTTGGGGCTCATGCTGTGGCCCAGGACAGGTATAGTCAATGTCCAGTTCAACTAAAATGGTGGTTCAAAGACTCCTTTTTCCGGCATTTTTTAATCTGGGGGTCATGCAGGTTTGGGGCTCATGCTGTGGCCCAGGACAGGGATAGTCTATGTCCAGTGAAACTAAAATGGTGGTTGAAAGGCTCCTTTTTCCGGCATTTTTTAATCTGGGGATCATGCAGGTTTGGGGCTCATGCTGTGGCCCAGGACAGGGATAGTCTATGTCCAATGAAACTAAAATGGTGGTTGAAAGACTCCTTATTCTGGCACTTTTTTAATCTGGGGGTCATGCAGGTTTGGGGCTCATGCTGTGGCCCAGGACAGGTATAGTCAATGTCCAGTTCAACTAAAATGGTGGTTCAAAGACTCCTTTTTCCGGCACTTTTTTAATCTGGGGGTCATGCAGGTTTAATGGTCATACTGTGGTACAGAACAGGTATAGTCAATGTCCAGTTCAACTAAAATGGTGGTTGAAAGACTCCTTTTTCCGGCACTTTTTTAATCTGGGGTCATGCAGGTTTAATGGTCATACTGTGGTACAGAACAGGTATAGTCAATGTCCAGTTCAACTAAAATGGTGGTTCAAAGACTCCTTTTTCCGGCACTTTTTAAACTGGGGGTCATGCAGGTTTAATGGTCATACTGTGGTACAGAACAGGTATAGTCAATGTCCAGTTCAACTAAAATGGTGGTTCAAAGACTCCTTTTTCCGGCACTTTTTTAATCTGGGGGTCATGCAGGTTTAATGGTCATACTGTGGTACAGAACAGGTATAGTCAATGTCCAGTTCAACTAAATGGTGGGTTGAAAGACTTCCTTTTTCTGTCACTTTTTTAATCTGGGGGTCATGATGGTTTGGGGCTCATGCTGTGGCCCAGGACAGGTATAGTCAATGTTCCAGTTCAAACCAAAGAATGGTGGATCAAAAGACTCTTTTTCCGGCACATTTTAAAACTGGGGGTCAGCAGGTTTTAATGGACCATACTAATGGTACAGAACAGGTATAGTCAATGTCGATTTACACTAAAATGGTGGTTCAAAGACTCCTTTTTCCGGCACTTTTTTAATCTGGGGGTCATGCAGGTTTGGGGCTCATGCATTGGCCCAGGACAGGTATAGTCAATGTCCAGTTCAACTAAAATGGTGGTTCAAAGACTCCTTTTTCCGTTATTTTTATATTCTGGGGGTCATGCAGGTTTGGGGCTCATGCTTTGTCACAGGACAGGTATAGTCAACGTCCAGTTTAACTAAAATGGTGGTTCAAAGACTCCTTTTTCCGGCACTTTTTTAATCTGGGGGTCATGCAGGTTTAATGGTCATACTGTGGTACAGAACAGGTACAGTCAATGTCCAGTTCAACTAAAATGGTGGTTAAAAGACTCTTTTATCCGGTATTTTTAATTCTGGGGGTCATGCAGGTTTGGGGCTCATGCTGTGGCCAAGGATCAGAATAGTCAATGTCCAGTTCAACTAAAATGGTGGTTGAAAGACTCCTTTTTTCTGGCACTTTTTTAATTCTGGGGTCATGCAGTTTAATATCATACTGTGGAACAGAACAGGTATAGTCAATGTCCAGTTTAACTAAAATGGTGGTTCGAAAAGACTCCTTTTCTCGCACTTTTTTAATCATGGGGGTCAATGCAGTTTAATGGTCATTCTGTTGGGTACAGAATCAGGGTATATATCAATGTCCAATTCAACTAAAATGGTGGTTCAAAGACTCCTTTTTTCGGGCACGTTTTTAATTTGGGGGTCATGCAGGTTTAATGGTCATACTGTGGTACAGAACAGGTATAGTCAATGTCCAGTTCAACTAAAATGGTGGTTGAAAGACTCCTTTTTCCGGCACTTTTTTAATCTGGGGGTCATCAATGTTAATAGGTCAAAACGTGTGGTACAAGAACATGTTATAGTCAATGTCCCGTCAACTAAAATGGTGGTTCAAAGACACCTATTGTTCCTGGTAATTTTTAAATCTGGGGGTCATTCAGTTTGGGGGCTCATGCTGTGAGCCCAGGATCATTATAGTCAATGTCCAAGTTCAAACTAAATGGTGTTCAAAGACTCCTTTTTCCCGCCACTTTTTTAACTCTGGGGTCCTGCAGGTTAACATGGACATACTGTGGTACAGAACAGGTATAGTCAATGTCCCAGTTCAACTAAAATGGTGGTTCAAAGACACCTTTTGTCCGCACATTTTAAACTGGGGGTCATGTCAAGGTTAATGGTCATACTATGGTAAGAACAGGTATAGTCCAATGTCCAGTTCAAGCTTAAAATGGTTGGTTGTAAACGACTCCTTTTTCCCGGCAACTTTTTTTAATCTGGGGGTCATGCAGGTTTGGGGCTCCAATGCATTGGCCCAGACAGGTATAGTCCCAATGTCCAGTCAACTAAATGGGGTTCAAAGACTCCTATTCCGTATTTTTTTTATATTCTGGGTCATGCAGGTTTTGGGGCTTCATGCTTTGTCACAGGACAGGTTATAGTCAACGTCCATTTAACTAAATGGTGTTCAAAGACTTTCCCTTTTTCCTCCCCTGTTTCCTTTTTCCGGCACTTTTTTAATCTGGGTGGTCCAATGCAGGTTTAATGGTCCATAACTTGGTGGTACAGAATCAGTATATAGTCAATGTCCTTTGTTCAAGCTAAAATTGGTGGGTTCAAAGACTCCTTTTTTCGGCCCTTTTTAATCTGGGGGTCATGCAGGTTTAATGTTCATTACTGTGGTACAGAACAGGTATAGTCAGATGTCCAGTTCAAACTAAAATGGTGGTTGAACAGACTCTTTTTTTCCTATGCACTTTTTAAATCTGAGGGTCATACAGGTTTGGGCTCATGCTGTGGCAAAGGATCATTATAGTCAATGTCCAGTTCAACTAAAATGGTGGTTCAAAACCCTTTTTCCGGATTTTTTAATCCGGGTCATGCAGTTTTGGGGCTCATCTTTGAGCCACAGACAGTAAGTCAACGTCCCAGTTTTAACTAAAATGGTGGTTCAAAGACCCCCCTTTTTCCCCATTTTTTTTTTCTGGGGGTCTGCGGGTTTTAATGGTCTACTGGTACAGAACGGGTATAGTCAATGTCCATAAAAAACTAAAATGGGTGGTTAAAGGACCCTTTTTCCCGGGCATTTTTTTATTTGGGGGCATGAGGTTTGGGGCTCAAGCCGTGTCCCCAGTACCGGTATAGTCTATGTCCCAGTTACACTAAAATGGTGGTTCATAAGTCTCCTTTTTCCGCACTTTTTAAATCTGGGATCATGCAGGTTTGGGGCTCAGCTGTGGCCCAGACGGTATATTCCAATGTCCAGTTTTTCAACTGAAATGGTGGTTCAAAGCCTCCTTTTTCCCGGCACCTTTTAAACTGGGGTCCAAGCAGGTTTAATGGTCATACTTTGGTAGCGAGAACAGGTATAGTCAATGTCCAGTTTCAAAACGAAAATGGTGGTTGAAAGACTCCTTTTTCCGGCACTTTTTTAATCTGGGGGTCGTGCAGGTTTAATGGTCATACTGTGGTACAGAAAAGGTATAGTCAATGTCCAGTTCAACTAAAATGGTGGTTCAAAGACTCCTTTTTTTCCGCACTTTAACCTGGGGGTCATGCAGGTTTATGGTCATACTGTGGTACAGAACAGGTATATCAATGTCCAGTTCACTAAAAAAAAAATGGTGGTTGAAAAGTCTCCTTTTTCCCGGCACTTTTTTAATCTGGCGGTCCGATGCATGTGTTGTGGCCTCATGCTGTGGCCCAGGACAGGTATAGTCAATGTCCCAGTTTCAACTAAAATGGGGATCAAAGACTTCCTTTTTCGCCACTTTTCTTAATCTGGGAGTGCATGCAGGTTTAATGGGCATACTTGTGTTACAGAACAGGAATAGTCCACAATGTCCAGTTTCAACTAAAATTGTGGTTGAACAGTACTCCATTTTTCGGCACTTTTTTAATCTGGGGGTCATGGCAAGTTTGGGGCTCATGCTGGTTGCCCAGTACAGGTATAGTCTATGTCCAATTCAACTAAAATGGTGATCAAAGACTCCTTTCCGGCACTATTTGAACTGGGGGTCATGCAGGTTTAATGGTCATACTGTGGTACAGAACAGGTATAAGTCAATGTCCAGTTCAACTAAAATGGGGGTTCAAAGACTCCTTTTTTCCCTGCAATCTTTTTAAAACAGGGGTCATGCAGGTTTAAATGGGTCATACTGTGGTACAGAACAGGTATAGTCAATGTCCAGTTCAACTAAGAATGGTGGTTGAAAGTCACTCTTCATCTCTTTCGAGGTTCACTACTCTCATTTTAATATCTGCGGTCATATCAGTTGTGGCTCATGCTTTGGCCCAGGACAGGGTATAGTCAAAATGTCCAGTCAACTAAATGGTGGTTCAAAGACTTCCCTTTTTCCGTCCACTTTTTTAATCTGGGAGCATGCAGGTTAATGTCATACTGTGGGTAGCAGAACAGGTATATCATTGTCCAGTTCAAACTAATAAGGTGTTCAAATACTCCTTTTGCCGGAACATTTTTAATTGGGTCATGATGGTTGAGGCTCATCTGTGCCCAGGAGACAGGTATATCAATGTCCAGTTCAACAAAATGGTGGTTCAAAACTCTTTTTCCGGCACTTTTTTAATTCTGGGACCTCATGCAGTGTTTAATGGTCATACTGTGTAAAGAACAGGTATAATCATGTCCAGTTTCATCTAAATGTGTGGTTCAAAGACTCCTTCTTCCGGCACTTTTTTAATCTGGGGGTCATGTAGGTTTAATGGTCATACTGTGGTACAGTACAGGTATATTCAACGTCCAGTTTAACTAAAATGGTGGTTGAAAGACTCCTTTTTCTGGCACATTTTAATCTAGGGGGTCATGCAGTTTGGGGCTCATGCTGTGGCCCAGTGACAGTTATAGCAATGTCTCCGTTCCAATTAAAATGGTGGTTCACAAAGACTTCCCTTTTTTTCCGGCAACATTTTAAACTGGGGTCATGCAGGTTAATGGGTCATACTATGGTACTAGAAACACGGTTAGTCAATGTCCAGTCAACTAAAATGGTGGTTGAAAGACTCCTTTTCCGACACTTTTTTAATCTGGGGTCATGCAGGTTTGGGGCTCATCGCATTTGGCCCAGGACAGGTATAGTTCAATGTCCAGTTCCAACTAAAATGGTGTTGAAAGACTCCTTTTTTCCGACACTTGTTTTAATATCTGGGGGGTCCATGCAGATTGGGGCTCATGCTGTGGCAAGGATCCAGAATAGTCAATTCCCAGTTCAACTAAAATGGTGGTGTGAAAGACCCTTTTTCTGGCACTTTTTTAATCTGGGGGTCATGCAGTTTAATAGTCATACTGGGTGGTCAGAACAGGTATATTCAATGTCCAGTGTTAACTAAAATGTGGTTCAAAGACACTTTTTCTCGGCACTTTTTTTAATCTTGGGGTCATAGCAGGTATAATGTCATTCTGAGGTACAGAACAGGTATAATCAATGTCCCGGTTCAACTAAAATAGTGGTTCAAGAGACTCCTTTTTTCGGGCCACTTTTTAATTTGGGGTGTCATGCGGTTATAATGTGGCATACTGTTGTACAAAACAGGTATAGTCAATGTCCCAGTTCAACTAAAATGGTGGTTGAAAGACTCCATTTTTCCGGCACTTTTTAATCTGGGGGGGTCATGCAGGTTAATAATCAAACTGTGTTACAGAACAAGGTATAGTCAATGTCATTTCTAACTAAAATGGTGGTTCAAAGACACCTATTTCCGTATTTTTAAATCTGGGGGTCAATGCAGTTTGGGGCTCATGCCTGTTGGCCAAGGATCAGTTATATGTCAATGTCCAGTTCAACTAAAATGGTGTTCAAAGACTCCTTTTTCCGCCACTTTCTTTAATCTGGGTCATGCCGGTTAAATGGTCATACTGATGGTACAGAACAGGTATAGGCAAGTCCGAGTTCACTAAAATGGGTGGTTCAAAGACTCCTTTTTCTCCCGGCACATTTTAAACTTGGGGTCAATGCAGGTTTAATGGTCATCAACTAAGGTCGCAGAACAGTAATATCAATGTCCAGTCAACTAAAATGGTGGTTGAAAGACTCCTTTTTCCGCACTTTTTTAATCTGGGGGTCCATGCAGGTTTGGGGCCTCATGCAGTTGGCACCAGACAGGTATAAGTCAATGTCCAGTTCAACTAAAATGGTGGTTCAAAGACATCCTTTTTCCCGTTATTTTTAATATTCTGGGGGTCATTCAGGTTTGGGGCTCATGCTTTGTCCACAGGACAGTTATCGTCAACTTCCATTTTAACTAAAGAGTGGTGGTTCAAAGACTTCCTTTTTTTTCCGGCACTTTTTTAATCAGGGGTCATGCAGGTTTTAATGGTCATACGGTGGTAGCAGAACCGGGTATAGTCATGTCCAGTTCAACTTAAACTGGTGGTTCAAAGACTCCCTTTTTCTCCGGCATTCTTTTTAATCTGGGGGTTCCATGCAGGATTATATGTTCATACTGTGGTACAGAACAGGTATAAGTCAATGTCCATTTCAACTAAAATGTGGTTCAAAGACTCCTTTTTTCCCGGCACTTTTTAAATTGGGGGTCAAGCAGGTTTAATGGTCCATACTGGTGGTCAGAACAGGTATAAGTCCAATTCCAGTCAACGAAAAGGGTGTTTGAAAGGACTCCGATTTTCCGGCACGTTTTTTAATCTGGGGGTCATGCAGTTTTTAAATGGTCCCTACTGTGGTACAGAACAGGTATAGTCAATGTCCAGTTCAACTTATAAAATGGTGGTTCAAAGACTCCTTTTTCCGCACTTTTTAAACTGGGGGTCCATGCGGGTTTAATGGTCATACTTGGTACAGAACTGTTATAGTCAATGTCCAGTTCAACTAAAAATGGTGGTTAAAGTCCTCCTTTTTCCGGCACTTTTTTAATCTGGCGGCATCGCATGTTTGTGGCTCATGCTGGTGGCCCAGGACAGTATATTCCCATGTCCAGTTCAACTAAAATGGTTGTCAAAGACTCCTTTTTTCCTCCACTTTTTTTAATCTGGGAGTCAGGCAGGTTTTAATGGTCATACTGTGGTACATGAACAGGTATACGTCCATTGTCGCAGTTCACTAAAATGGTGTTCAAAGACGTCCTTTTGGCCGGAACATTGTTTAATCTGGGGGTCCATGATGGTTTGAGGCTCCATGCGGATGCCCCAGACAGGTATAGTCAATGTCCAGTTCACTAAAATGGTGGTTCAAAGACTCCTTTTTTTTTCCGGCCACCTTTTTTAATCCTGGGACTCATGCAGTTTATATATGTCATACTGTGGTAAAGAACAGGTGATATCAATGTCCAGTTCAACTAAAATGGTGGAACAAAGACTCCTTCTTCCGGCACTTTTTTAATCTTGTGGTCATGTAGGTTTAATGGTCATACTGTGGTACAGAACAGGTATATTCAACGTCCAGTTTAACTAAAATGGTGGTTGAAAGACTCCTTTTCTCGGCACTTTTTTAATCTGGGGGTCATGCAGGTTTGGGCTCATTGCTGTGGCCCAGGACAGGTAATAGTCCAATGTCCAGTTCAACTAAAATGGTGGTTCAAAGACTCCTTTTTCCGGCACATTTTAATCTGGGGGTCATGCAGGTTTAATGGTCATACTATGGTACAGAACAGGTATAGTCAATGTCCAGTTCAACTAAAATGGTGGTTGAAAGACTCCTTTTTCCGGCACTTTTTTAATCTGGGGGTCATGCAGGTTTGGGGCTCATGCATTGGCCCAGGACAGGTATAGTCAATGTCCAGTTCAACTAAAATGGTGGTTCAAAGACTCCTTTTTCCGTTATTTTTATATTCTGGGGGTCATGCAGGTTTGGGGCTCATGCTTTGTCACAGGACAGTTTATAGTCAACGTCCAGTTAACTAGAAATGGTGGTTTCAAAGAACCTCCTTTTTCCCGGCACTTTTTAATCTTGGGGGTCATGCAGGTTTAATGGTCATAATGTGGTACAGAACAGGTACAGTCAATGTCCAGTTCAACTAAAATGGTGGTTAAAAGACTCTTTTTTCCGGTATTATTAATTCTGGGGTCATGCATGATTGGTGGGCTCATGCTGTGGGCCAAGATCAAATAGTCAATGTCCAGTTTCCAACATCAAAATGGTGGTTGAAAGAACTCCTTTTTCTGGCACTTTTTTAATCTGGGGGTCAGGCAGGTTTAATAGTCATACTGTGGTACAGAACAGGTATAGTCAATGTCCAGTTTAACTAAAATGGTGGTTCAAAGACTCCTTTTCTCGGCACTTTTTTAATCTGGGGGTCATGCAGGTTTAATGGTCATTCTGTGGTACAGAACAGGTATAATCAATGTCCAGTTCAACTAAAATGGTGGTTCAAAGACTCCTTTTTCGGGCACGTTTTTAATTTGGGGGTCATGCAGGTTTAATGGTCATACTGTGGTACAGAACAGGTATAGTCAATGTCCAGTTCAACTAAAATGGTGATGAAAGACTCCTTTTCCGGCACTTTTTAATCTGGGGGGTCATGCAGGTTTAATAGCATAACTTGGTACAGAACAGGTATAGTCCAATGTCCAGTTCAACTAAAATGTGTGTTTCAAAAGACACCTATTTCCGGTATTTTTTAAATTCTGGGGGTCATGCAGGTTTGGGGCTCATGTCTGTTGGCCAAGGAAATCAGTAAAGTCAATGTCCAGTTTCAACTAAAAATGGTGGTTCAAAGACTCCTTTTTTCCGCCACTTTTTTAATCTTGGGGTCATGCAGGTTAAATTGCGTCATACTGTGGTACAGAACAGGTATAGTCAATGTCCAGTTCAAACAAAATGGTTGGTTCAAAGACCTCCTTTTTCCGGCACATTTTAAACTGGGGGTCCATGCAGTGTTTTAATGGTCATACTATGGTACAGGAACAGGGTATAAGTCAATGTTCCAGTTCAACAAAATGGTGGTTGAAAGACTCCTTTTTTCTGGCACTTTTTTAATCTGGGGGTCATGCAAGTTTGGGGCTCAGCGCATGCAATGGCCCAGGACAGGTATAGTCAATGTCCAGTTCAACTAAAATGGGGTTCAAAAGACTCCTTTTTTCCGTTAATGTTTTATATTCTCGTCTGGGGTCAAGCAGGTTTGGGGGCTCATGCTGTTGTCACAGGACAGTATAGTCAACGTCCAGTTTAACTAAAATGGGTTCCAAAGACTCCTTTTTCGGCACTTTTTTAATCTGGGGTCATGCAGGTTAATGGTCATTTCTGGGGTACCGAACAGGTAGAATCAATTTCCAGTTCAACGTAAATGGAGGTTTCATAAGACTCCTTTTTCCGGGCACGTTTTTTAATTTGGTGGGTCATGCCAGGTTTTAGTGGTCTTAACTGTGGTAGCAAAACATGTAGTGAGTCAATGTCCACTATCAACTAAGAAATGGTGGTTGAAAGACTCCTTTTTCCGGCATTTTTTTAAACTGGGGGTCATGCAGGTTTAATACTCATACTGTGGTACAGAACAGGTATATTCAATGTCCAGTTCAACTAAAATGGTGGTTCAAAGAACCTATTTCCTTTATTTTTAATCTGGGGTCATGGCAGGTTTGGGGCTCAAGCTGTGGGCCAAGGATCAGTATAGTCCAATGTCAGTTTCAATAAAATGGTGGTTCAAAGACTCCTTTTCCGCCACTTTTTTAATCTGGGGGTCATGCAGGTTAAATGGTCCATAGCTCTGTGGTATCAGAACAGGTATAGTCAATGTCCAGTTCAACTAAAAATGGTGGTTCAAAGACACCTTTTTTCCTGCACATTTAAACTGGGGGTCAAGCAGGTTTAATAGGTCATACTTATGGTACAAACAAGGTATAGTCAATGTCCAGTTTCAACTAAAATGGTGTTGAAAGACTCCTTTTTCCGCACTTTTTTTAATCTGGGGGTCATGCAGGTTTGGGCTCATTGCATTGCCAGGACGGTATAGTCATTGTCCAGTCAACTAAAAGGGAGTTCAAAGACTGTCCATTTTTTCCGTTGTTTTTATATTTCTGGGGGTCAATGCAGTGTTTGGGGCTCATGCATTGTCACAGACAGGTAATAGTCTAAGCCGTTTAACTAGAATGGTGGTTCAAAGACATCCATTTTTCGGATCTTTTTTTAATCTGCTGGGGGTCAGTGCAGTTTAATGGTCATACAGTGGTAACAGAAAGGTATAGTCAATGTTCCATTTCAACTAAATGGTGGTTCAAAGATTCCCTTGTTTCCGGCACTTTTTAACCTGGGGGTACATGCAGGTTTAATGTTCATACTGGGGTACAGAACAGGTATAGTCAATGTCCATTCAACGGGTAAAAATGGTGGTGTTGAAAGAAAAAACCTCTTTTTTCTGCACTTTTTTATCGAGGGTCATGAGGTTTGGGGGCTCATGCTGTGTCAAGGACTTATAGTCCAATGTCCAGTTCAAACTAAAATGGTGTTCAAGACTCCTTTTTCCGTTATTTTTATTCGGGGGTCATGGCAGGTATGGTGGGCTCATGCTTTGTCACAGGACAGGTATAGTCAACGTCCAGTTTAACTAAAATGGTGGTTCAAAGACTCCTTTTTCCGGCACTTTTTTTTCATCTGGGAGTCATGCAGGTTTAATTAATGTCATAACTGTGGTACAGTAACAAGGTAATATCAATGTCCAGTTCAACTAAAATGGTGGTTCAAAGACTCCTTTCCCCGGCATTTTTTTAGTCTTGGGGTCATGCAGGTTTGAGGATCATGCTGTGGCCCAGGACAGGTATAGTCAAAGTCCAGTTCAACTAAAATGGTGGTTGAAAGACTCCTTTTTCTGGCACTTTTTTAATCTGGGGGTCATGCAGGTTTAATAGTCATACTGTGGTACAGAACAGGTATAGTCAATGTCCCCATTTCAATAAAAGGGTGGTTAAAGACCCTTTTTTGGAAAATTTTTTTTATCTGGGGTCACATTTTTTTGGGTCATCTGGGGCCCGGGACAGGAAATAGAAAAGCCCCAGTTCAACTAAAATGGTGGTTAAAAACCCCTTTTTCGGCACTTTTTAATCGGGGGGTCATCATTTTAATTCAACTGTGGAACAGAACAGGTATAGTCAATGGCCCATTAACAAAATGGGGGTTAAAGACTCCTTTTCCCGGGCACTTTTTAACTGGGGGTCATGCAGGTTTAAAAATGGTCATACTGTGGACAGAACGGGTATAGTAAATGCCATTCAACTAAAATGGGGGTTAAAGACCCCTTTTTCCCCCGGTTTTTTAATTGGGGCATCGGGGTTTTGGTATCTGGGAAGAACAGGTAAAAGTCAATTTCCAAATTCACTAAAAGGGGGTTCAAAGCTCCTTTTTCCGCCTTTTTTTTTTAAATTTATGCTTTTTTTATTTTGGGGGAAAAAAGGTCCCCATTCCAA